>JAODTR010000019.1:2886215-2899424 GCA_025399935.1 Amblyopsis rosae
CTCCCATAAAACTACTAATTTAACTCAAGATATTTGTCCACATGATAAAGCAGATCTTTAATGTTACAGAAATGACATTAACTCATTTTCGACCAAAATCGAGTTAAGGTCTTCTGACTTTGCACGGCAGTATTGTTGTCAATACTAATATGCCACCCTCATGAATTGCTCCCTTTAATAAATACAAATGAATGCAGTATATACAGTGTGTGTGTATATATATATGTGCGTGTGTGTAAATAATAATTTTATTGTATTGCATTTAATGTATTTACTTTTGATTTAAAACAACCAATTGCAAGGGGCTTAGTTTCCAGCCTGCAAGTCCTTATAAGTCCCTGGATGAGTGGTTAGCAAACTGCTCCTGCACAGCCCAATATAAGAAGGCAGGCTTTCCAACTAAACAGCAATTAGCACTATGCCACAGTGGTCTAGTTCCTAGCTTCAGTCCTTAAAACAACAAACTGTTTTTGCAAACAAAACTAAAAAATAACAAGGAAGAAATGTACACATCTTGGAATTGCAAAAAACGATCATTATAAAAATGTTGTGTAGGTTTGATACTGTATTAGTGTATGACTCAACGTCCTCTCTAATCCTCTGCATATCTCGTATTTTATAGGCTCACACTAGTCTCCTTCCCATCTACAGCCTACACATTTGTGGGCAGTCATGCAGTCAACGGTAGTGATCTTGGGAGTGGGGGGGAGAGGTTGCTTATACAGTAATGTAGATTACATTACATCTCTTTCTGTACGTCAAAGTGTGTTTGTGTCTAGTTGGGTGTGCATCACAGTACACTTGTTTAAGTATGTAATGAATTGCACCGAATTTAAATTCTATACCATCGACGGTTGGATATGTTCATAATAACCTTCTGGGTGAGGCATTTTGTGAGCAGTTTTGTGTTCTTGAATTAAAATAATTTCCTGTGCTAAAGCAGCATGAAATTGCTTCTGTTTGCAAATGATTCAAGGGACACACACTCCTTAAATCAATTCCCATGTCATTGCTCAAGCCCTGCACAGACAAGAGGAATGACAATTCTTTGCAATTACAAAAATATTCACGAATAGTGGATGAATAAAAACACAATACAACATCTAATGTATACATTTTACCAATGAAATTAGATGGTTCATACGTACTGTTTTATCTTTTTATTTTATCATCCGGGTGCATGCTTGCTTACTGCTACGTATCATGTCCGTTGAGGGTATAAATGGCCTTAAATGTATAATTGGATAGTTGCACTATAAATATTGTGATAGTTGAGGGATAGGGTGTTCAGTGTGCCTTTATAAAAAAGAAAATATATATTTGTAATTAATAAATAAATAATGCATTATTCAGTATATAAAAATTATTAATAATAACATTCTAGAAAGTGCCCTGACATGTTGATGAAGGAAATTCAAAGCAATCTTGCAGTAATGTGGGTGCTTGCCAGCTGCAAAGTTGTATTCATATTGCAGTAAAATATCAAAAAATTCACTCAAAAGATAAGATCAAGATAAGATCTCCTACACTAGTAAAATGTGGGTGTTATAATGCTGTTGATTTTCTGACATTAACATCTGAGTTGCATAAAACATCCATTTAAGTATGAAATCTAGTTATATTTTCAAAATCCAATCGACGAAACAATTACTCTCACTTATTAAACAAATCAAAGTTTATATGACAAATAGTTTAGTATAGTGCATCTTAGAATTCAGCCAGTAGGAATCGCATGGCAGTAAACATCTTCAGCCTTTGGGCCACAGCTATATAATAAATATGAGAATGGCAGAGGCAGAGCACTAACCATAAATGTGTCTCTTAATGCACGGGTATGTGTGTGTGTGTGTGTGCATGTGTGTGTGTGTGTGTGTGTGTATGCGCTTGTTGCTTATTTGCCACTAGTCATAGAGTAACATAGGGGCCCATAATTCATGCAGCCATTTACTACTCTACGGGGTGCATAGCCAAGTTAGGGCCAGGAATGGCAAGGGTCACCCCAATATAATCACTGCACCCCCACCCCCATAGATCAAGTAGCATAATATGCATAATGTGCTACTGACATTTTACATATGTACTGTAGTTACCATGCATTTAAATCACATCCATGTAGCCTATAGTTTTCCTAATTAATGTGAAAGAAAATAACAAAAGCCTTACTTCCGCATGAATGAATCTCAGGCCTATCAACGCGTTTTAGCACAAGGTTCACATGGTCACATTTGCCGTCTTCATAGTAGCCTAGTCACAAATGTCTTTTGCAGAGACATTTAACTGACACAGATAACGCCTTGAAATAGGGCTGAGCAACACCCAGTTATTCTCAGTGAGAGTCCCGTGTCTTCTCCAACCAGTCTTTTATTTGGTGAGTGTGGCCAGCCCGTCAGCTTTGGTATAAACAAGTGAGCAGTGTGAAACACTGTCATGCTCAACTTGCTTTCAAGGAACGATAATGTTGGCTCCACATAGCCAATATCAAATAGCCTAGGCCTAATAGAATGAGATACTTCAAGACGCTACCTTGCTAGTATATGCAGCTAGCATAATCACAGTACGTTATAGCCAACAAGGCTATTATCAATCAAGTCAACAATTAGTAGACCTAAGCTATTAATACATTTATGGTCTTTGGATATGTACTTTTAATAAAGCAATGAATGTCACAGGTGAGTAAGACGTGTTATTTAGACTGTGTCTTAAAGTCAAGGAAGCAATGGATTTCCCTGCTATGCAATGTTGCCTTGAATGTGTTATTACAGTTACAGAACACATACCAAATACTGTACAGTATAATTGGCAATGCTCTGATTACACAAGTAAAGTTAGGTATTGAAACCTTTCTTATAAATTTGCTAAACAGTGTGCAAATTTGCTATATTAGAAAACCAATAATACCCTATAATTCGTCATATTATAAGAAAAATATTATTACTACCATGAAATCCCTTGGTTGAAAGAAACTTAATTCAACAAATACTGTACACAGACCAGATACAGTACGAGTGTATAGCTTACTGGTTTATACCTTTGTAATACCATGCTGCGAACATAGCCTGAAATATATTTGTTTACAAAAAGACAGCAACAGGTGAATGAAGCTATAGTATATTGAAAATAATGTTGCCTACCCTAAAGCAGGGGAATGATTGTCAATAGGAAACTATACATTTTGAAAAAATGTATGTTTCTTTTTTCTTAATCTGCCAGCTGACCTAATGTAGCTTGCCATCCCAATAGAACACTTGTGGCTATACGCCCCTATACGGTATCTGTTTCTTTCTGTGCTGGAAATACAAAAAAATACATTTTTATTTTACATTTATAAATATGGAGAAAGACTCAGTACTTTTTATATTCTACATGTTTTATTTGTCTTATTGATGCATACACAAGGGGACGTGGACATGTTTTTTGTCTTGACTCTGTGGACTGTGCATGTCTACGGATTTCCAAGTCATATGTCATTCTAGACTACAGTACAGCGAAGGGTATTTTTTAGGCCACGTTACAGCAAAAACTGTATATGTGAAAACGTAATTTAAAGGAAATACAGTATTTGTTTAATTAAGTTATACACTAACAATATTTTTCTTATAATATTACTTATTATAGGGTATTCATGTTTTTCTAATATAGCAAATTTGCATATTGTTTAGCAAATGTACATATAAGAAAAGTTTCAATATAGCTACTTGTGTATTCAGCAAATTGCCAAATACACTGTACAGTATTTGGTATTCAAGAGCATGCTGCCAGACATGTTAGTACTGCTATAACTACAATGCTATAACTACAATGCTATAACCACAATGCTATAACTACAATGCTATAACTACAACGTAAACTGCTGTATCTCCTGCCATTACAACTGCTAAGGAACAGCACGAGAATTTGATACAGTTCTCCAGGCTCTTCACCAAAGTGCATCTCTGCTGAGGCAAACGTGGCTGACTGATAGCATGTGGCAGATGTGCAGCCAGATTCCAGTAGTGACAGATGGCAGCGTGAGAATAATTGCTTGCTTCTGTAAGATTTGTGCATAATTGGAATATTGCCTTGTCAATAGCGATCACTTGTTTGTTAGTGTGTGTGTGTGTGTGATCAAGAAGCCTTGTCCATAGGCTTTGCATGGCTGTGAGCATGGTGTGTTTGCATACAGTACTGTAGGTTTATTCAAGGGAATTCAAAGAGAGACCGTTTTATTTTAGCATAATACTGGTAAATTGACAATTGCATCATTAAAGAGAGATATTTTATTGCTGGAAAGACATCTGCATTATGTTACTATAGGTAGGTGTCTCCAATATCATTGTATATAAAGGGAAAGGCCTACGAAAATACCAAAACCTCCTAACCTATGTTTCCTCTCCTATACTAACAGGTATTGCCCATTTAGCCAATACCAGCCGTATCCATGAACTTTACAGACACAGCAAATACAGGCTTGTGGATTGCACAACATATTGAATTGATTTAACATTTTAAACAGACAGAAGCATCCTTCTCCTCATCCCCTTCACATCTGTGTTGTCTGAGCGAGTGCTATAAGGGAACAAGCCATGATGATGACTTCACCTGTTTTGATTTCCTATTTAAGCACCAGTGGCTGTGGTTGAGGCTCCCTCTGTGTGATCGCCTCATTAAAGCGCCATAAAGCAGTTTGACACACACCGGATGCCAATCCATCACAGCTAGGCCACTTCTGATAGGGGACGGGTGGGGGAGGGGGGTGGGGGGCAGCCTCTAGGGAAGACAAGGCAAGCTGCAGTGGCTGGGAGGAGGATGGGGAAAAAACAAAAGCGCTCTATGTCGAACTGAGCTGTCGTCTGGTGAACTGAGATGCCAACACCCCTGAGGCGGCAGAGCTGGATCCAGATCTAGTAGCTGGCTAACACGTCCCACAAACTCATGAGCGAGGCAATTAGCAGGAGCCCCTGCGGATAGTGCATTCCCCTCACAGTGATTGCTCCTCTCCCTCGCTCCCCACATCCTTCGCCTGCCTCACTTTCTACCTTCGCCTTTCCTAAATTCCTCTGCCTGTTTTGCTACAGCCCGTTGTTTGTGATTCAGCCTTAAACGGCCCGTGTCTCTGAGCAGTTGACTGTTTAACAGCACTGTCGCTACTTAGGCTAATTACCTCTCAAGGAAACTATAAGCTAGTAAAAATGTTATTTGGAAGGTAAATTAGCACAATTCTCAGACATAGTTTATAGGTAAATTGTCAACGACTAATTCATGCATCGCTGTAGTAATTTTACAAGCAGCACAGCTTACACAAAGTTAGTTTGAACATAATGAAAATGTTATGACTAAGAAATGAACGTTTGGCACATTGGGAACCAATTTGAGTTTTATTTGCATTCACTGCGTTTTGGGCTTGATGGATCACTAATGCCGTGTTGAAATATCAGGTCCTAGTATATTTAGTTGTTTACTTCCACACCGTTTCTGTTCTCTCAAGATGTAATGCAAAATGCGTTTACTTGAAGCCCTGATAAACAGTTTTTTAAAGCCACACAAATGTGAAAACCTTACTTTAAACTTAATATAAAATGTTATTTCGCAATATATAAAAATAAATAATCCCCACAAACCTTCAGCTGCCAGCCCACTAGGATATCTTCTGCCACTTAACCATAATCATTGGTGTAAGCCAATCATATTGCCACAGCAGTGTTTCCTGTCAATTTTAGGAAAATGTGACAAATTATCAGATATTTCAGAAACGCCACACTTCCTGTTACCTGCGTGGATATTCACAGTGCTAAGGATTATAAAGACAGACAGAGCAAGGAGCTAGGGAAAGGCACAGTGTCGAAAGCGAGGGAGGAAAAGGGTTAAATTGATACATAAATGCCAGTGCAACCAGCGGGAGAAGAAGCCCCGCCATTCCCTCCCAACCGAGTTGACTCTCTAGGATGGCAGGCTGTTCAGAAAAACAAAGAGCTCTTTTTCATCCCCGGGCCTGCACATGCTGTGATATTAATAAGTGTCCTTCATTTATTCACTGTGGGATCTTGTTAACCTGTGCACTCCACTTAATCAATCCTGAGGAAAACAAATATTGTCAGGGAACTGTGTCCCCACCAAGGTACTATTATATAAGTCATATGCACAGCCACACATACACACACACAAACACTTAAGACATTAAAAATACAAAACCTTAACAAAACGGTAATGAAAATGTAAGGAGCTATTTATCACGTGAAAAGACTGTAGCATTGCAAGAACACCCCCAACCCCCCCCCCACACACACACACACACATACACACATACACCCCCCGGGTAATGTAATTTTGAAAAACACATCCTTTTGCAGTATTTAACCTTTCAGCCTTCAACGCTAGATTTGGTTGTATTTTCTTCATTAAATTAGACATTGAGTCATAATTCACTTCCTTGTTTACTGCAGCATATGTGGTCAATTATGGTATACAGAGAGTTGTGGAACATATCATTTTTTACAGTGTAACATGCCTTCACAATGGAAAAAACGTTACGTATACCTTAACGTTTTGAGTCAGATATTTTCATATTTCCGGTACTAAATTATAGGAAACTTCTGTACATTAATGTACAGAAGCGGCGACAGCTTTTGGGAATTAAAATAGTGATAGTATCTTTTTTCATGTCCCTTTTTAATAGAAAAAGATCTGTACAATCAATCAAGACTGTCAGCCTGTTTTTAGTATCATTTTGTCTTTTTCGCATTTCAAGACACAATGCGGGCACATAGTAAAGTAGCTTTTTTTGCTCATTTAGCAATTTTACAGAATGCTCCGTTACCAATTAAGTGACTGGTATCTATCTACAGTACCACAAAACACACATGCCACTTGTACCCATCCTAACAGGATGACTGGATGGGGATATTGTAACACATTTTTAAAAACAATTAATTTTCACTTGCATGATTGATGAATTTTACGGTGCCTGATTATTTAAAAAAATGTCATAAACTTTATTTGATTGTCATATGTACAAGTCCATGCTGAATAAGGTTTAACAGAAATCATTATTTGGCTCTTTATCATCAAACAAACTATGAAATATTCATCAATTATACTGCTGATGAAAACTAGCAAGGCTGCACGTGTTCTATTTTTGGCATGGCAGACAGTGACCCCCTTGTTAAATTAATTTGTCAATGCCTTTGGAGTAGGAGATAAGTCCTGAAGTGGCCTCCCACGCGGAATCAGTCGAAGTCCTATTGATCACGCGGCGTGCCTTCATTTTAGCAGTATAGTTAGAATTATTAGATTTTCGGGAACAAGTTAATTCCCAGGTATTGGGTCTCTATATCAAGAGATTTATGCAATCAATGCAAATAATCTGGCACTAATGTCCTGTTAAATCAAGATAACTTTATAGGCAGATGCCAAATCAAAATCTATGAGATACTGTAAAGCATTGAAGTTATTAAATAGGGTGTCCATTCAAATTTTTACTTTGTAATGCTAGCATTAAATGGAAAATAAATAACTATGTAGATTGGTGGAATATTTCTTAATTGTAGTCTAGGATTCAACAGACTGTTGCAGGAATGTTTTTAAAATGTTAAATTATATCCTTTACTTTGATTTTACTTTGATTGTACAGTAGCTAGGGAATCACTACATGATCATTTATTGAATATTTGTTGACAGATTATCATGGGAATTACTTAATATGAGGGGTTAGTAGAAAATAGATTTAGAAATAATATCCAATTAATTTAGACATATTTTAGATATTAATTAGCATACAGTATTTATCAGAGAAAGATTACTTGCACCAATGAAGAAGCTATAACATCCTTTGACATACAACCTGACATACAACGATTCAAAAATGTTTATTGGTGGTGAGAGGTGAAGAAAATCACTAGCCAATCAGAATCTAGGTAAAGGCTTTTCAGGCTTTCTTGCAGAGTAATATCAATATAAAAAAATACAACATTAACAGTGAGAACATTCTTTTTTTTTTCAGCAGCCCAAAAACAAGTAAACTGTTTACTGTTTGCATTTCAACATGACACCTCCAAATCACCAAATGGATGGATATGCGTCATGTTGCTCTCCTGATTACAGTATGTTTCACATGACTCCTTTGTCTCTCTTCATTTAATTTTGAATTAACAAAAGGCATAGAAAGGCCTACATTTGATAACGCAAGCATTAGGCTACTAGATTTTGGTGTCAGTGTTGTGGTTCGCTCTTTACGTGAAACACACACAATCGCGACAACATAAAAGGTAATTTGGCTGTCGCTAGAAGACGCCCAGTCGCTAGTCCACGCCTTGGTGTAGTTCTAGCTTAAGAAGACCATTGGAAAAAGAGATGACAAACATGTACAAACTCTGCAACTGTACTTAAGGAAACAAACAAAGAACTAATTAAAGCAACATACAGTACATCGGTTGAACAGTGTTTCAAGTTCACTAGCTCGAGGGACAGAAGGCTAATCCATTAAAGTTCTGTTTTAACATCTGGCAGTTAAGCTCATCTGCTAACAAAATACACACTTAAGAGGAACTGTTGAATGATGCATCAGCTGAGGTAGCAATGTAGGACAAATAATACATTAAAAAGCTTACTGAGTGCAACTTTGACCTTTTTGGTTCAGAACAACACACATTACACTCAGCATTAAACTTGATGTCTTGTCCCTGCCGTTCTAACTTGGTTGTAGTTCAGGCACAGATGCATTTGCTGTACACAACGAGACATTGCTATTGTGGAATGCCAAATGAAAATGAGAAGTTAACACAATATGTGGATTTCATCTCCTTGAGATTAAAGTTCAGAGCAAAGCAACATCTAAATAAATATAGCCAGACATACAGTATGTGAATAACTAATTTATGTAGGCATAGCTCAAATAGTTATAATAGTTAACTATATTAGTCCTAGTAGAAAAACAATTAACTACTGTATAACTTCTTTAAGCACTACATTTAAGTGTGATAAAATTACAAATGCCTTCAAATGAAATATAACAAAACGCTTCAAATGATGATGGTTAAACCCAAACAACACTTTGGCAGTGTTACAATTTGGGGTTTCAACACTGCTGTTGTTATATACTGTATTAAAGCAGATTACAGAATAACTGAGGAGAAATATTACAGCCTGAATCTATCTCACAATTTGACTTCACATTGAGTTCACAAGACTGTATGTTCCATGAATATTTCATATTAGTCCCAAGATGATACAGCTATGACATAAATACAAGGTACAATGCACTCACATAATAAATCTCTGTTTATTCATGTTGAAGGCTTTATGAATTAGAATGTGAAGCTATCAAAATAATTTAAGATATACTTTCTTGCTGTGTTTTGGGTGAACTGGCCTCCAAGGTTTATAGAGCACAGGAAATAGAACCTATATGTGAAGCACTGTAGTATTTCTATTCCAGAAGTATTTGTAAAATGCATAATATCAAGGTAAAGTAAAACATTATCTTATACTGTATAACAATATTTTGTTTACAGCAGCTCATTACTTGTGTTGTGCACAATACAATACAGCATAACTCAAAGCATTTTCAGAGTAACAGGACATATTTAGATTTATTACCCAGTTACAGTTAGGTGGTGGATTTTTTGCCTATTAGTATGAATAAACATAATGTATGTTTGAAAGTACTGATCTAACTTCCTACAACTTCACAATACCTTAATTATTTAGTATACTATTCATATGACAAAACCTAAACGTGTTACGTGACTGACCAATGTACAGTAGGATATGTCCTTTGTTAACAGGTCCTATAATGTGTCAACTATAATTCTTAATATATTGTATTCAGTGTTGAAATTGGGATTTTCTATGTGGGAAAGCCCTATTTTTCGTGATCTGGGCGTCGTACGATTCCGGTGCCAAATAAATACTTTTAAAACGGTTCCGGTGCCAAAGCTGTGCCTGACAAAATACTTTCTGTTTACACCGGCACGCAAGTGCCCAGTACCTAACACCATTTCCACGCGACGCACGTAGTAAGCCTATAAGGAGCTAAAACAGTCGTCTGGATGTAGTAATTTTTAACCACAGTTTAAAAAGTAAAACGTATAATGTAGATTTAGTCTAAGTCTTCAGTCTTCAGCTCTCTTCCCTGTTTTGTACATGTTTTGAAGCCTGGCATTCAGTCCACAACTGCCAAGGCCTACATTTGAACAAAATAAACATTAGGCCTACACAGACTTGAACGCAGCCTAATCGCCTCGCGCGCATGATAATTGAGAGAACTGATTCTGTCTGTATCCCGAGATTGTAGACGTACTCGCCTGAAACACATGTATGATAACGATACGTCTGATATTTTTTTTTTCAGTTATATAGCCTAATAACTGTCAATTCAGAATGTTTAACATTAGCCTACTGAACGTGTTGGAGCTCAGCTCCTACGTACCGAAGCGCAGCTCTGGCTAGATCTGGCCCAAATTATTCCCAGATTTTATTCTATATTTTATGTGATGGAGCCGCATGAATGAATATACAGTAACGCTTGCAACCCATTATGGTTTTAATTATGATTTATATGTCAACTGAGCAATCTACAGCCACTCAATAGACGTAAGCAGCTTTGTGTGGTATAGCAGCAATATGACAAACATAAAAAAATACTTAAAATGGGGAAAAAACTAAATATTGTGGTAGCATGGATTTCTGCTAGTGGGGGAAAAGAAACAGTATATTATGTTTTTATATTTACGCATGATCAAGCAACGTCATTGGAAAACCACACAAACACATGCAGAGAAAAAGAGACAAGGTGGAGATGGAGGGCAGAGATTTCTTACTGATGTCCTCCCGCTGCCTCCGGGGTTGAAATATGTCTCTCCATAGTTTATGTGACGGTAAAGTTACTGCCATGATTGATAGTGCCCCAAAAGGAATCGATAGCATGCATGCCATAGATGGGAAGAGTGGCCACATATTTCAGAGCCATTAACTGACCAGTTACCATACTCAAGTCGATGCCTTTTCAATTGAACCTGCCTCTTTATATCAGGCGATATTTATCAAAAAATTAGTCTGTTCCACTGTGACGTCCATAAGACTATTGGACTTTATTATATATATTCCTAAATACTTCTTGGAGTATATTTTTGTATCAGCACATTGTTACGTTAAATTAACCACTACCTGTTAGCTTAGCTTAGACACATCGCTTCCTGTTAGCTTGGGTATATAACTTCCTGTCTGGCCAGGATATAAGGATATGTCACAATGGTGGATCTCCATAGAATCCATTTGTATCCACATGCAAAGGCTGAAAATCAATGTTGTAAGTAGATGTGTTCATTGTAGTAGTGTATTAAGGATTATTGTTGGATATTTGTATTCAGTAAGGGCAATGTTTGAGTATTAATTTAAGACTTATTGCATTCTCTCATTGTATTATTGTACAGTTTTCACTCCATATCACTGTGAATGAGTTAAGTAAACATTTTTCAAGTACTACGACAACTGTCGTTGAGTGGAGTTTATCTTCGTGTTTAGTCTGTGGTCCCTACACCCCTACGAGAACACTATATCCACTGTGCTGAGGGTGGGAATTGAGAATGGAAAGGTGTGCAGGTAGCTTTTCAGCCTTCATTTTAAAAGCGTAGCGAAAGAGAATGAGCGTTGCCACTCTGTTTTTGAGGGTCAAATGGCATCTGTTAGCATCGTCTTTGAGATCTTGTTCTCTTGTTTTCCAGCGGTAGTGTTTACAAGCAAGCAAGATGATTTATGACCTCGCCTCGTACAACTTTCTTCGTTCCTGAGACATCAGATGTAAAGTGAAGTCAATTAAATGGTGGGGTGACACGGTCTGTTATCAGAGGTGGCAAATCACAAAATGGAACCACTACCTTGGTCAGTCATTTGACCTTTAATTATCTGCTTTTTTCCTCTCTAAACGTGATTGGATAAAGCTGTGCCCCCAGTGGAAACATACCTTCGTCTGCTTCAACCATACACCAGGCCTTTGATGACGGGTTGGAGAGAGATCTGATTTTGAAAGGAAACAACTTGCAACTGCAACTTATTTTTTTACCCTTTTATTTTGAAAGCCTTGTATCCCATGGTGCAATACAATTACCCTTGTAATCTTTATTTCAGTCAACTTATGTTAGTGCGTGTATGCAGTTGTAGACTAGCTGTGTTGTATCGTAAAACCGCTGAAGGACACATTTCTGACAGCTCTGAAGAAAACATGTTGAGAATATAGAGCCACTGCTTTTCTGGTCTGGTCTAGTTTTCTGACAGTACATGAAGGATTCCTCCCATGAAGCTGTATAATGTGTGCATGTGTGCAGTGATATATTTCTCGGCCACTGTTTGATCATCTCTTTAACTAGGGCACATTGCAAGGCATAATTTAATTTTCTTACGCTAAAGGAGCAAAGACAATTTTTACGAAAAGAAAACAATGCTGTAAAGAGTGACAGCTTTTACTTAAAGAAAATTGAAATTCATTAGAAAACACTCTTAATGATGCAGGGTGTTTTTAGAGAGGCAACCACCTGTGAACACACACTGACTCCCATTCAGGTGTGACAAAGTGGTTTCCTCTGGAGTGGTTGAAATGAATCCCCACATTTCTTCTTTCTCAATACCAATGGATATGTAAACAAAATTAACAAAGCATGCGAGAGGGCCTATAAGGGCATTCCATATTGACACCAAGGCATTAGCGTTACAATAAATGTGTACAGAGGAGAATATTTCCGAGGCCTGAGCATGTGGGGCTCTTTTAATTAACTTGGCATTAGCACATTTATTTTTTTCACCGGCACAGAGTGCGCTTGGGTGTTTTAGGACTGTTAAATTAGGGCTGAGGAACATGGGAATGCTTGCACCAGATTGAGGGAGAATTACAGCCTTGTGCAAGCCGCAAGGGAACAAGCCTCTTCTGGAGGCTTGCTGTAATTTAACATGGCTGTCAATCATAGTTTCTAAAAAGCCTTTAAATCCCTTGTCTGTAGCCTGGGTGAAACAGCAATGCCATGGAACGCAACAGCTCTGTTTTCCAGTTAACATTCTCTAAAACTATGTGTTTTAGTTTAGCAAAAAACATGATGGCAAATCAATGTACCATCCATCCATCTTCTCCCGCTTATCCGGAGTCGGGTCGCGGGGGCAGCAGCTTCAGCTCCACCTGGTCCTGGGTCTTCCCCGAGGCCTCCTCCCAGCTGGACGTGCCTGGAACACCTCCCAAGGGAGGTGCCC
>JAODTR010000019.1:2909959-2937382 GCA_025399935.1 Amblyopsis rosae
CCTTTTATGCGCTTTGCAGAGTAAATAGTAGGCTATAACCTGCGCATAATGATAAATGTACTTGGAACTGCTCAAGCCCTCGTTTGACGGTATTTATTTGGCCTTAGACTACAACAATTAGTAATTTAGCAAACGCCAGGTTCCCTCCGTGTTAATGTTTGCCGTTTTGTCGCGCTCTGAGGTCTCTGTAAACGTGCGCGCTACCTACCACGCCGGTCGTGGTCTGGCTGCAGTGGAAAATAGATTCCACAGCTCCCTGTTGCGCATACAGGGAGCTGTGAAAAATATATTTAGCAGGGCTAGCTAGCGGGAGTCCGATCTTCAAACTCGTCCTCGTTGAGAAGATGTGAATTCACGCTGTGCTGCTCTGTGTGCTCTATGCCGTAAGCGGCGAGCGAAGCGCGCATTTATGTCCGTTTATTTTAAGATATACATTTCTATGTTCGTAACACAGAAGGGATGAATTCATTAGCCTGAATGTGTGAACGTTGTATCACATAATGTTGTTGTTACGCATCCTTGCGCTTTAAGTGGGTATACGCAAATCTTTGACCTTTCCTAGTGGGTATACGTCGTATACCTGCGTGTCACGCAGACTACACCACTGGGATAATCCAACCAAATTAGGCTACATTGTTTAAAAATATATAATACATTTTTGTTTTTCAATAGGCCAAGTTCTTTACTCTATCTATGAAGCGTTAGGGCCACCTACTGCTTAATTTAGGGCACTACACATTAAAACAGTGGATCAGGTGAACATAAAAAACTGGTTGTTTCTGATGCCATATAATAATTTTGTTACATTATTTACATTTCATTATAAAAAAATGTATGTTTATGATGAAGTCAGAACATTAATGCTTTTATATACTTTGAGTGTTCCCACCCAACTAAAACGTAAGTGATTAAAATATGTCAATCAAGCAGGGTCTACAAACACACACACACACACACACACACACACACCTCAAAATATGTATGTTCTGAATTTTGAAGGAAGGAAATGAAGGAAATTACATTATGAGACGGTTATCATATTTTACAAACTATTATAGGCTGGCTGACTATACTGCCAGCTATTATGGGTGTTGGTCTACTTAATATTCACAGTATGTTTCAACACATTTGTATCATAATGGAGATTATACTGCCATCTCCATTTTTATTTATTTGCAACAGTGAAGTTGTGTGGCCAAAAAATTTGATTTTTATTTTACAGGGAATACTCACGATTTAAGAGATTAGAAGGATTACCATTTTACATTTATTTATTTTATGTATACATTTTTATTAATACAAACTAGTTATGTAGGCTTTTTGAAAATTAGTTTTAGGCACTTCAAGCTCAAGCAGGGAGTGTTTATATTGCACATTTCTTAAAATAATAACATTTTTTGTCAAATTCATCAAATATCTCCTCAGTCTGCTATTTTACCATTTTGCATGCTGAAAAATGTATCTTATGCTTCTACACAGCCATGGCTCTGGACCAGAAACAAAGTGGTGCAGACCGCACACAACAACACCCTACAATGTGTTTGCAATGTGTGCTTCTGAGAGAGTGCCATGGCATTGAAGGGAGAGGTGTTTTGATTAAAATTTAGTTAGAATTTAGCAAACATTCTTGAGAATGATGTACTGTATACCCTTTAAACATAAAATAATTCCAGAACCGCCCCAGACCCATGAACAAAATCCAGGCAGCATTTTGGAATGGGTTCACACATGTGCAAAACATGTATACAGTAGATTATATTGACTGCACCACCTGTATTGCTTTCAATAAGACTGAGCATTTTTCTTAAGGCCACTGATGTCTGCATGAGGAACACTGAAAATAGAAATAACAATAATCATAATAATAATAATGATAATAATCATGACAATTGCACAAATATGCATTTGATTTTCCCAAAATAATTGATTACAGTGAGAATGCATGTTATTGTTTAGCATTAGGGTAATATTGTGGAACATCATAGCCCACAAAACAGCAGAGGGCATTATGTTATGTTGAAATGAAATAGGTCCTTGATTAAGGACTGCATTGGTCACACATACATGCAAACACACACATGTGCATGGCTGACTATCTTTAGGGCTGGACCCCTCCCTCTCCACAGTAGTCCCAAGAATTCTTTGGAGAGTCTGGGCCAGACACAGTCAGCCATGCTTTAGTGCCACTGGAGCAGGGTAGTGGCTTTACCGCCTTGCTCAAGGGCACATAGCAGCAGGGACAAATCATCCTCTGTTAAACAATACAGTTGTATTTGGTTTTAACACCTTTAAGTAGTTTTGTTTTCCTTCCTTTCTCTATAATCATTAAATGTTATGGTCTCACCTAGAGTAAGATTTATATTCGAGACAGACCTAATGCTGGCTAAATGTAGCTACCAACAGAACAGACATGTGTTTATAATTACAGCTACAAATTCTCAGACCTGTACAACAGAGAATATAAGCTTGACAGATATATATTGTCCTCAGGGGTCACTTATAGAGGTGAGGGGTCATGCCTGTTAGGATAATTGCACAGGACACCTTGGCAGGTTTAAGTATGTGTTGAAAACAGTGATTATAGTGTTACAAATATGGTCAGAGGAAGGAACTGTATGGCAGAGGGAGCTATGTGTGATAGCCAATCATAAAGGGGACAGGGTGAGTGGAGGCTTAAGAAGAAGAAAAAAGTCTGTCGACTAAGTGTTAGTGCTGACTATGAGAAGGTTTTATCCATAATAATTTTATAGATATAAGGAAAGAAAGAAATATAATAATTATCATACCCCAAATTTCTCATGACCAGATTAGCCACCAGTTTGCTAGGCTATATCCTTTCATCCTATCCTAACACCTTTCAGGTTTAGCCAATCTAACCTATTCTGGCTATAGTGCCATCAATAGCCAGTTTGTACTAGGCTACTGTATGTAACCTATATGAAAAAGGGATTTTATTGTAATTGTCTCATTCAAATTGGATGCAACTAGATGGATAGGCTATGCATCTAGGCTACATGTTGTTGTTGTTCCTGAATCTTCTCACGGTATTGATGACATTGATGCTTAAACCATGTTGAATTAGTGTCATTATAGACTCTATTCTACAGTTTCAGTGTAGGTGTACCAGCTTTGCAAAACACTAGAGGGAGCTCTAATCTAGTGTATTGAGCCACTTTCAAACATCTTTCATGAAAAATCATTCTGTTGATATTTTTAAGTCAGTAAGGACTTGCATATATACCCTATATAGGTTATATTCTATTTTATAACCTCACGTGGAATGTATAAACTGCAGACCTACTGTAGGCCTAGCTGTTAAACGTAATCCTCATATTGGTGAATTAGCCTATCCACTAAAACTGGAATCGTTAGCTCTATAGTTTACGTGTCAGGTAGACTATGATATTACATAGGTATGGCCTACCATATACCCTATGATTTTATAATTTTGTTTGAGACGTTCATCTTAATATTTTACATGTTAAATAAAATTGTGATAATGTTATGCACCAAAAATGTTGCCTGAATGTTGATATTCAGGATTATACACATTAGGGATGATCTAGAAGAAAAAAACGCACTATTGTAAATCTGCTTTCTGTTGTGTAAAGTCCAAGATCTGTGAGAATGCACTGTTTACCAGTTTAAAATGTCTTGTTTTGGATTTCCATAAATGCTTCGCTCAGGTTTCATTTGTTTATCTGACTCCTAAATAGCTGGCAACAGGCTTCATGAGTCAGGCACACTTGAGGCTGCACATGTAGACATTTTATTATGTATTATATGCATGTGGGCTACATTCAAACGTTCTTCATATTTTAAATGTAGATACCTTGGAAGTGATTGTGCTGATTTATGTCAGTGGGCTGACATAAATCTCAGCAAACTACAGGATATAAAACAACCACACTAATAAAGTCAATATCCACGTTAAACGAAAAATAAAAATAAACATGCACCCAGGCCTATAGGCTAATGTGATCATGCAGGACTCATTGTGTGATACATGGGCCTGTAGGGCCTACAGCAGGCTATATAGCCTATAATTAGACAGGCGTTTCGATTTATAAGAATTATGCCTATTTTAGTAGAGGCAAAGCAATATCTTTAAAATTATTATTATGATTTTTTTTGTTTTGTTTCACATGCCTAATTATTTTAATAGGCTGTTTTATTTAATCCTCACCCTAAAAATTCAAATGGAAACATTAATTTATTGTTCCTACAATAACGATATCTAACAAGTATAAACGTTAACATGATGATGATAGCATATTTCAATTAAATGTCCAAGTGGCAGAAAGGAAAATACAGGCGAAATCAGAAGGTTGAGAGTAAATAACCTAAAATATATCAGCTTTATTGAACCTTTGTACAAGACAAAATCTGCAAACGTCAAAGCATATATAGGCTACAATAAGTGCAAAATTGGTTGCAGTTCAAAATAGTTAAAGCCGTGTGTGTAGTACTCTAATAAGATAGTAAGATATAGTTATATATACATTCGATGCATGAGCAAACACATGAAAGTCTCAAAAGTCTCATAGTTTCAAACGTCGACACTTCTTTTAAAGAAGAAAAAGCCTGTCAGATATCATTATAGGACAAGTGGTCTAGTGGGACTTTTTCTTCATAATAATTCTTAAACAATTTCCTTCACTTTAGGGTAAGCCTATACATTTTTTAAAACAAAGTATTTATGCTGTGCGACAAAAGTGAATACTAATACCACAATACATTCTGTTTATATATTGTCCCCTTAAATCGCTTAATTCTCAATTAATACACGTTTGACTGGTACAGGAATACCGTGGATTTCACGTTTTCTTGTGCATGTACAAGTTCGTCCAGCAGGCTTGCGACGAGTTCACATCACGCATGGTTTGATATCTTGGCACACGCTCTGGGGGTGGTGGTGATGATGATGGTGGTGATAGTATGAGCCACCGGCCGAGGGGTGAAAGGTCGAGATGCCGTTAAAGTTCAACACAAAATCTTTCCTGTCACAGACTGAAGAGTGGCTCTGATAGCGCGGAATGCCCACTGTGGAAAGAGAGGAGACATCGAACAACCAATCAATCAATCAATCAATCAATCAATCAGGAGACCTCTAAAAATACTATAAAAAATAATAAAAATGATAACGTTTAGCTGTAGCCTAGTTCTAAGCGTTGTTGGCACATGGCCCACCAAAAGTTGTAAGCATCGTGCACATGTGCACAAGGTTCAACTAGCATAGCCTAATAAGAACAACATAAAATGTTCGAATATATCAACAGGCTAGTAAAAATGAAACAAACGTATACAAGTCATTACAGTCATAGGATAATTCAAATGTAATACAGATTATTTCAAAATATAGAGAAACAAATTCAGTTTTATTTAACTAGTTATCTAGTCGAATTAAGTAAATGTAGTCTACAGCCTGCATGTGTTTTTGCAGCCCATAAGCGGTTAATTAATTGTTTCGATTGAAAGTGCATGGATTTCTTATTTTTCTCTTATTTATTTTTTTGGCCGTTTTTTTTGTTTGTACATCATAAAGAAAGAGTCTAATAAATTGCCATATTTTTTTTTTGTTATTACACGAATTTAAATTGGTTTTAGTGACGAACAAATCCCATTCCATGACTCGCAACCCTAAATTAACAGCTGTCAGATATGTTCAGCATTTGGACCTACAAATAGTCCTAAACGGCATAATTGCGACATATTAAAATGAAAATATGCCCAAGTTAAAAAATATGCCCATGTTATTTTATGACAGTTGCGTAGGCTATAGGCTACCTGCGATTGTATTACTTTCTTTCAGAAACGAAATAATAACTCTGAAATAATAACTCTGTTATTATTTTGGTGAAGGTTTCCAGGTGTGACGCCTCCATGCGCAAAGAACGGTGTTTTCTACAGAAAAGACACCAGACTTTTCTCGAGGGTAACAGCAATTTAATGGATGTAAAGTTTAACAGGCCTTCCCGTAGATATTATGGGTGAAATCCTATTCCATGTGGTCCAACTCGCATAGCCTTTGTTTAGTTAACCTCAGAGAGCCTTTGAGCTTCAGAATGGGTTATTTGCTCCCAAGAAATTCCCAAACTTTATTAAAGCCTTAGTGTATCGTGTCAAACTAACTGAGCATTAACTGGGAAGCACAGCTCCTAAGTTTCCGGTAGAGTTCCAATTTTATGGATTTAATTAGGCCAGAGACATGAATTGTTATTTTGGAAATATGGAATGATCTTTGGAATATTTTATCTTGATTTGAGATATTGCCAATTGAGCAGGGTTTCATACATTTTCTTTAGGCTATTTGTAATTAATCTCGTTATTCCTTTATGTGTCTTGTGAACAGCATCGTTATACACAATCAAACATTTAGCCTTTAAACGAAACATATCCGCAAAATGCTTTATGTAAATAGTCTAGGCCTATAGTATTTAACAATATTGACAAGCTATTACTAAAGTTGTTTTTATATAGTGATAAATGTTTTACATAATGTAGCCAATCATAATTAATAGTGTGTGACGTAGTTTTAGTTTAGTTGCTGAAACACCTGCTGCCTGACTTCCACCATTTCCTTATGTTGACCTATTAGATTGGTGTGTTGTTAACCTTTATATCCTTAATCCTTACGTTTCCAAATATAGGCCTACCTGATAAATCAGAGGAGTGCGTGTCCCTGCCGTTTTGGTGAAGGTAGCTCTGTTCCAGGGCGTATGGGGTCATACCGGAGTGTAAACCTGACGTTGCGGTGCTACTGGAGGATAAAGGCTGCTGCTTAATGTAGTGGGAGCCGCCAGTTGACGCCCAGTGCGCTGATGTACTGGCGTACGGGGAGTGACTGTCCAGTGCGCTAGCCATGGCTGGGGACGATGGCACTGGGCTGCTGCTGCTGTCAGGCCCATAGTCACAGTTTGAAGTCACGGGGCAGCTCGCCATGTATGTCGACCCGGGGCTCGGAGACATATGCGGGACGTGGTGACCTCCACTCAGGGCGTCGTATCCTCCGGCCATGGAATTGCTCATCATGTCCAAGTTGTAGCTGTTGCTGTGACAGGCTAGGGTGGAGGGTGCCTGGAAGTCAAAACTCTGTGGGAGAATGGAGGCGCCGAAGCCTATACCGTTCATCATTCGATACATGGGCTTCAGGGCTTGACATTTTCTCCTAAAACCCCTCGGTCGGCGGCGAAAAGAGCCTTCTTCGAACATGAACTCGCTGGCCGGGTCAATGGTCCAATAGTGTCCCTTCCCGGGTCTTCCCAGGCCTTTGGGTAGCTTGATAAAGCACTCGTTCAGCGACAGGTTATGCCTGACAGAGTTTTTCCAGCCTTGATAGGAGCCTCTGAAGAAGGGGAAACGAGCCTGTAGGAACTGATAAATCTCGCTCAGTGTCAGCCGCTTCGTGGGGGAACTCTGGATCGCCATCACTATAAGAGCTATGTATGAGTAGGGAGGCTTTTCCGGTCGCCGTAAACCAGAGCTCGTCTTCTTCCCTTTGCCAGCAGCGGTGGAGGAACTTTCCGTGGCGGTTTGGGAGCTCAGCATGGTGGCGTGTAGAGCGCTTGACGCCGGGCTGGGTCTTAGAGGAGGCGGAGGGTCCAGATGTTGCTGAGAGGGCTCGGTCGTCATGTCGGCTTTAACGCAAAACTGGCTCAGCTAAGCGATTAAGTGAGGAGACCAGAGGAGAGAGAGAGAGAGAGAGAGAGAGAGAGAGAGAGAGGGGGGGGGGGGAGACAGAGAGAGAGAGACGACTGAGATATGTGAGAATGCTATTTGCCTATAGATGTAGCCTAGGATCCGACATAGTTCACTTCTACTTCAACATTCGCTGTGATAAAACCGTATAGGCTAATTTATCAACGGCAGCCAACAGCTAAATTTAATTAACCTTGTTTCAAAGCTTACGCTGACTCTCCAGTTACGCAGTCAAAGCTCTATCCAGTGGTTTCGGGAAAGATACGGGAACCCCAGTGTCACAGTGGCGTAGGACAGTGCCTAGTGTCGCGCCGGGTGGCCATCGCCCTTAATCCATCACGAGAAACGCAAAGAAACTTGTTGCTCTCGGCGGTCCAGCCAAACAAACTCGACCACCTATCATTTAATGACTCTACTTTCCTCTAAGCGACCCCCGCCCTCTGCCTCCTCCTCTTGCGCACTCTCGGGCTGCAAATCTCCCTAAATCAGT
This sequence comes from Amblyopsis rosae, assembly GCA_025399935.1. Taxonomy (NCBI): domain Eukaryota; kingdom Metazoa; phylum Chordata; class Actinopteri; order Percopsiformes; family Amblyopsidae; genus Amblyopsis; species Amblyopsis rosae. The sequence goes on from JAODTR010000019.1 coordinate 2,918,148, forward strand.
GACGACGTCTTCCCCCCTCGGCCCCTCCACCCTCGCTCGGCCTACTATGGCCCATGTCCAGTCCCCGTTGAAAGCCCCACGCTCCTTTCCGCGCTTGACAACCGGCCCTCCCACTCGCTTTCTTCAGTTCACGCAATTAAGCCATCCGTCAAAAATCCGTGAGACATTCCAATCAACTACCCCCACGCCATGCAAAGTATATAGGCCTACGAACAACATCTGCCTCGCTTATGCTTATTACACACAGTCCTGTAACACAAAGCAAAGATAGTATATAGCACATATGCCCACAGGCCTAGTCTCTCTAGTCAGCAATCAATAGCCTATCGAAATAAAATGTCGGTTTCACATACGCAAACCCCACTTTGGCATGTGCTACAATATCTGAGCTATACATTATATGGACGACTGCAGTTACCAAAAAAATAATATTTTATTTGGTTGCTCATTATTTCTCTGAAACTCCTCTAGAGGATAACAAAAACAAACTGTCGGCGCTGCTTGCCTGGAGAAGAGTGTGAGAGATGGGGAGGTGGTGGTCTTCAGCCTTGCTGCATGTGTATGTAAGCGGGGGGTTGCCTGGAGTAAATGGCTTTGACATGAGTGGAAGCAGGCTTTTTCCATCAAGGCAGCTCTGGATACCACACACAGTGCGCCAGTGTCAGTTTACCGCCCCAGGCTGCAGTCTGTCCCTTGGGCCCCCACGTTCATTAGAGAGAGAAGCCCGAAATTAGTCGAACGGGCGTAGACAGTTTCCTCCCCTATGGACACATCATACACACATTTGTCGAACATGATGGAATTATATATCACTAACAGTACAGGTAATATCAACATCCTCGTTGAGAGAAATATCACTAGCCTATAGCCTATTGGAAAACGTTTAGGCCAGTTGTGTAGAGATCGTCTACGTTCAGATGAGCCACAAATAATATCTAAAAATAAATACAAACCCAAAGTGAAACGACAAATAATACAACAGATTAAATGGTGTTGCTTGTCTTTTCATATTTTGTATGAGTATGCGGTGTTACAGACTCTGTGACAGCGACTGTCGGCGTATTCTTTTAAAGTTGATATATAATAACTGAGATGGGATTCTTAACAAAGACCATAAACAATAACATTTAGACTTCACAACAAAGGATATGAGGATAAAAAAAATTTCCACTGCGACACCGAGAGGTTTAAAAGGCCCCAGAATTTCCTGCGACATCAAAACACATGACCCCCGCTGAGATCAGGATGCCTCTAAGAAAGAAACTGTGCGCAAAAGAACTTTGAAGACACTATAAGATAAAGATTACCTGTTCTTATTTTGGCCTTTTGTAATAGCCTATATTTGATCAGCGGTCATTGCACGGGCTATATATGTTTTGATAGGACACTTTATACTTGCTGTGGAGGCAGGAGAGGCCGTATAAGGCTTTTTTACACGCAAAACATATTATTTGAATGTGTGTAGCTATATGTAGTCTACATATAGGCTATCCCAAATATGTAAATATAATTTGTATATACATGGGAAAAATGCTAAACCTTTTAATAAATAAACCAATTAAAAAGTAGACTATAGGTCGAAATTGATTCTGAGCTAAATAGGCTAAATGTAGGGCTAACTTTTATTTAGGTATATACAACCTATACACTTTTACCCTCGTTAATATAATTCATATTATATTTTCTTATAGTTTTATTCTACTAGTTATTTCAGGATCTTATCACGATCAAGTTTGTGCCACTGATTTTTCTTATTGCACCCTGCTTGCATTTCCTGATCGGCTGTTCCGGGAGCTTTGAGTGCTCTTTCTCCGGGACACGGAGGTCAGGCGCGGTTCAAGTCGACTGGAGTGGCAGACTGTTTGGACTTCCTAACATTGTGCCTGCCTTAAAGTTTGGTTTCTTAACAGTGTAATATAGTGCCTCCAAACTCACCCTAAGTAATTTTACACATTATTAGGACTGTGCTGCTAAACAAAAAAAATTTTTTTTTTAAATAATGGAAAGAAAGAAAGAAAGAAAAATGATTAGGCTCATTGACATGAACTATCGTTCTATAGGATAAGGCCTACATAAATGCAATGAGCCTGCACAATGTTTGGGACAAATAATATAGGTTTATAAAACACAAATTGATCCTTCAGTTTATACAGTAGCCTATATTATTATTATTATTATTATTATTATTATTATTATTATTATTGTATTTCCTGTATAAAAAAAAAAAAAAAATCTGGGAAACACACAAAGTCACGGTAAACCAATGATGAGAAACGGTTCCCAGTGTAAACGGAAATATACAGGTGTGCTGTTCCGATATTTTACCTGCAGGTCGCAGCATTGCCCCTCCAAACAAGGCCAAGTCACCTGTCACCTGTCCTAAACTCTCCTCATTGTGTTTTCGTTGTCGTTTAAAGCAAGAATTACATTTTTTTAAATCTGATATTTTTTAACTGCAGATGGCATACATTTAGGCTATAGTCTATATTCCTACAGGTTTAAACGAAGACCTCATATATTGTCATATATTGTATATTATAATGCCGTGTTAGTTTTAGGCAAGATTTTAGTTTTAATAGGCTATGGTTACTGGAGTTCTTAGAAAGAGTTGCAAACATGTCTGTATAATGAACTTAACAAGGATGTTCACTGTTGTAGTCCTACGCATATGGGTATTTACACTGAAGTATTAATACATTTATGTAATGCCTAATATATCAATAAACATATATAATGTTATTATAAGCCTACATGTCTATTTTCTCAAACGAAAGCCTATAGAAATAGACTACACTTTTTTCAGGCACTTAATTTTCAACATTTTTATAGACCTAATGTTGATAGACATTTTCTTCCATTTATTTCTCATAACAGAAATGGCATTTGTCAGCGTTATAGCCTACAAATGTAAACGAGTTGAAACCAAATTTTAATAACAAACCAGTAAAAAAGGCATATCCGAACCTACAATCAGCTCAAATATTGATCAGGTTATTATAAAATCAGTTGTGAAAACTGTACGCAATTTTTGTTTGAAATATGAGTAAAGCATGTCCATAAGGATTATGTCTGCGACAAAAGAACTGTAGCCTACGCTATTAAACCTATGGGTCAATTTCAGGACCGCGGAGAGCTCAAAACGTAGACTAGATATACAAAGTAGGCTTAAGAAAGATAAATAAAACTACGTTTAATAGGACACTAACCCATTAGAAATAATAGGCATATTACTTACAAGGTTATTCGTTTCTGAATTACAGATTGGTCATATGCCATATGCTTGTGCAGGTCTATAAAATATTGCATAGTTTCCTGTTTGTATATGGCAAGGATAAATTCTGTTACACTTTCTTAGGTTGTTTATAATGTTAAACAACATTTGCCCTTTACAATAATGCACGCACCACAGCCTGTTTACATTGAATGTTTTTTTTTGTCAAATTATGTTAGAATAGATTTAATTTGTTAGAAGAAATAAGTAGGCCTAATCAAAGTAAACATAAACATGGTCATCTGCATTATCAACAAATGCTTTAAGGACTATTTGTGTAAAGCCATAATAATTGACTAATAACAGGGCAATAATATACCTAATAGCTTTCAAAATGAAGACTATGACCTTAATAAATATCACTAGGTAATCTAATACATATTAATCTTAGATCGTCTTTATTTTAGAGTTTAGGTTTTAGTCTGATTTTAACCTTCTTTAAAATTGCACTTTCCTTTAAAAGAAAAATTTTCACATTCTTTTAATCTTATTCTATTTTGCAAATATTGAAGTTATGTAGATGAAAGACTTTCAACAAAAGCCTATCCACATCATTCCTTTAATTATCCAATCAACATGGGCGTTAGAACCAGATATGCACTCAGTAAATGTGATGCCATGTGTTCACGTTTATTAATAAAAATAACACACATAAATCAAGCAATCTGAACCAAACTGCATCTGGGAGCCACAGAGGGACATGTTAACACATCTCGACATTTAACTAATCTTATTTACAACTATACAGAACATAATAAAAACATTGACATACAAAGATTAAAATATAAATTATTAAATTGTTTATGTGGTACTTTGGCACGTTGTTGCCATAATGTGTGCAGTAGAAATGACAAATGAACCACTAAAATACTATTTCGCACACGCACAAATGCTCCCACAGTTGAATGCTTTAACAAATTAGATCTTTCTAATATGTATCGTCTAATATGCTATATTACAAATTTAGGCAACTTTAAAATATTAAAATTAGCCTACACAGTCATTATAGACATTCTGAAACACATACACTAACAGCACTGGAAACTAACTGTGCCCACAAATGTGAACACGGACATCAACTTCTGATTATCTTTATGACAACAATGAGTCTATATGAAAACCCCCTCGCGCTTTTGGCATCTGCAGCGCATGGAAAGACTCGGGGTTGTGCAGACCCTGTGACGTCAGGTGAAGGTAGAAGCGTGCGTCACTATTGGGCTCTGTACTGTAAACGGCATCTGACAGGCATCTGTGGAGCGCATGCTGCGGATAGTTAAGTGTGACGTAAGACATTCGTGGTGCCCCAGTTGGCCAATAGAGCCGAGGGTCAAGATGGGTTATAATGTCTGTGTCTGATTGGGAATCTTCTCTGGTCTTGAACGGCTTGCTGAGGATGCTGTCGATGGCGAAGGAGCTGGAGAACTTGGTTCCAACCCTGTCCTCACGAGAGGGTGCATCGCCAGCAGGGATGGGGAGGTGGGTAGCCTCGCGGGGGGTGTGGATGTCAATGGTCTCCTGTTCCTTGGGAGGCCTCTTACTGATACGCTTTCTCCTGCGCCGAAACACCCCGTCGGCGAAGGTGTACTCGCTGTGCGGGTTGAGCATCCAGTAGTTGTCCTTGCCCCAGGGTCTGGATGGGTCCCGCAACACTTTGAGGAAGCAATCGTTGAGTGACAGGTTGTGGCGCACGGAGTTCCGCCAGCCGGTGTAACTGCCCCGGAAAAACGGGAACTTCTTCATGAGGTAGTCGTTTATCTCGGCCAGAGTGAGGCGACCGCTGCTGGAGTCACGGATTGCCATGGCAATTAGGGCGATGTACGAGTAGGGGGGCTTCGGTCTACGCGTATAGGGCTTCACTTTGCCGTCGCCGCTAGGGGCGACAGGTGCCGGGCTGTTAGCCACACAGTCTCCATCTGAGCCCAGGTCATCCCCAGAAAGAGGCGAGGGAACGCTCCCGTCGGCGTCGATGCACATTTCCAAAGGCTTATGAACGAAGTGATTAGCGGAGAAAACCTCAAGCTTCATTTTTTTTTACAAACGGGATGTCCTCCTTTTGGGTCTCGACTGTGCGTAAAATGTTCCAAACGGTTTAGACAGGCTAGTCTAAAACAATAGGCCTACGATAGTTCACGCAGCCGAACAGGTGCAGTCGAAGTGTTTGTTTGTTTGATTCCTGCAAGCGGAGATCGTTTTCTGTCAGGGGAAAGTCAGCGTGCATGGAGGAAGACACCCTCAGCCAGTCGCAACTGCTGCGTTCTGATTTGTCTCCGGAGACACGCGCGCCTTGTTATAAAATAATCCCCCAGCCAGGGACGGCCCACGGGCGGAGTTTCCATCCCAAATTGATTGAAGCGATTAAGGATATAGGCTATAGCCTATACTGTATAATTATACTGTATATGTTGCACGAAAATAGTACAAATAGAAATAGTCTTTAGCAATATGGTGTTTTCAAATGCCTAACAAAGCATAGTCTATATTTAAACGACTAATGAACTAGTGATATTTGGATAAATAGCCTTAATTTATTATAAGTGATTTAAGTCTCCTGGAGACTTTAAACTCTAATGTCACTTAATGACATTTCTATTTCAAATATAGACCCACTGACCCAGTGTAGACAATGAGAGACAGAGAGAGAAAAATAGGTATTTGGTGTTAATGTAAACCTGTCACTCCAATTGAAAACGCCACCAACTTGCATGGAACAGGGAAGTAAAAAGACACTGTTATAGACCAGTGTGCCAGCACAATGAAAGGTTTGGCCGAACTTCTAGATTGCCTGAAAGGTCATGTGAAGTGGTTGAATGATAAATAATAACATGTTCATGCATTTTCCTGCGTGCATCATTTGTGGTGATGATGCCAAAAGTCTCAACAGTGAATCTAAACACATAGCTCTCCTGCATAACTGAAACATCTAAACCAAATCTCCAGATATCTCCCATCTTTCCGCTTCTTCTATGTGCACCTTTAAGCCACAAAGGTAATGCAGAGAAAAGGCTGGAGTTACATGAGTCATCAGTTTAGCCTAGGGAGATAATCATTAAACTGTCTCCCATGACAGCACTGGACCTATGCGCAGAATGAGATATAGCACTAGTAATCTCTAGGTTCCACTGGGGTTCATTAAAATGTTTGGTCATTTTGACAATTGAAATCGCTATATTTCTTTAATGATCATCTCAAGTGCTTTGAAACTGTTTGATTTCATGTCTCGTGTGTTCAGCGGGCTGTGTGAGGTTAATGAATTAAGTCTGTGTTTACTTCTCTGTCAAACTGAGTTTTTTTTATTTTATTTAAGGCAATTAGTCTCATACATCATTTCTATGCCCAAGTCTGCCCAAGTATGTCTGTCTCGTTTTTCTATGGAATGACAAATAATTTTTATGCACATTTATCTTGTCTTCATATTTGTATTTCTCTTATACTGCACTAACCAAACTATGCTAAATTCCTTGCATGTACAAATGTCTGCATCTGATTTGGATTCGGTTTACCACAAGGGAAAATATAACTCAAAAATCCCTGACTGTAGGTCGTACAAGTACCAAACATTCTGATTGACATCCGTGTTAGCCTAATGTAAATTGATGTGTCCACTAATTAACAATAACAGTTTTGATAATGTAATAAAATGTCCAAAGGCCATTAACAAAATAACTTTCACTAAAAACAAGTCAAGTCCAGTAAATTTCAGTTGATAGAAATACCTATATAGTCCTTAAGACATTCTGTAGCTATAGCAGGGGACAGCGTTGGTGTTGAAACTCAGTAAGCTATGTGCAATGAGAATTAAAGCAGTGCGCAGTATCATCATCATTGACTGAGGATTTATGACAGCTTGTTTATGGGTAGCAGTAGGCGGGGGGCGGGCCTGCCTCTATATTGTGTTTTTGTTTGTTTTTCATGTGATGAAGTTGTATTCTATTACACACACTGCCAAGATGGCTGTGAACACCTGTGCTAAAGTGATTTGGCGTGCAATGCAATGCACCTGTTTTTAAGTACATTTTGAACTGCAGTTTCAATTAACAAGATCAGAAAGATTGTTTTAGGGAAAATGGTTTTATATTCTTAACCATTTTACAGCAAACAGTTAATAAAGGATTAAATAAAAGCCTAGGTGTATTTTTCATAACCATTGGCCTTTTATAACATCAACAACAACAATACATCTATCTGTCTGATGGCCTTATGTGTTGATCACAGGGGTCAGTTAAGTCTGCATGTTTGCAGTAGGTGTAATCTGCATGCTTGTTGTTTCACAGCATCTATTCAAATGTTAAGTGGGCGGGAAGAGAAAGTCCTAAGGTTTGAGTGGAATGCCAGTAATGTCGATCCATGTGGGTGAATCCTTCAGTGCCTAAAATAGACACACCTCTGTGTCACATGCGTGCTCACACGCTAACCCCCGTCTGCCTTTCTGTTAAAGACTTCTTCACCCGATCACCTCATCTTGTCTTTCTTCTCGGGGGGTGATGGGTGTCCAACCCACATGCGTCTTTGTGTAAACAAAGTACAGGCTCTTGAGTGAACCAGAGACCATCTGCACAGTCAGATTCTCCCGATTGGACTTTTCCAGACTCTAGCTGATAGAAGACAAGCTTCACTGAGGCACACAAACACTACCCAAAACATTGCCGACCATATACGCATTGTAATTCCACTAGTTTTTGGACTATACTATCTGTGTTTTCTGTGTGTATGTGTGTGTTTCCCTTAGATCTCTGACAAATTACTACAGTATACATACTGTCGTTCGGTGTTTAGGGACATAAGTGAGACACATGTCGTTGTCCTGTGTGAGCTTGTGTGTCTCTTTATTGTGTGCAAAGCTTTCAGTAGAGCAGAAGACATTCCATGGTGAATAGTTTATTCCGTGAACATGGATTACTGTTATTATGCAGCAATGTGGCGCATGATCCTACAATCCTACCTATTTATTTTTTCAGACAAGCAACGGGGGAGCTTTCAGCCCATGGATTCAATGGGACACCTGAACATGTTACAATGAGAACAAATGGAGATTTCGGCTGCGTTTTTATTTACACCAATGTAACATTATACAGTACCTCAAATACCATGCTCTGCTAAGCCATATTATACAAGTTAGCACTAAAACTTTGTTGTTGGATACAAGAAAAAAACACTCACACACCTCAAAATGCATGCGTGCACACATACTGCCTTGAAGCGTGACTTGTTAACAGGGCTAAAACTCTGGCTGTTAAATTAAATATGAAATATCGTTGAGTGTCTTGACATCGGCAGGTTGCTATTTTGGTCTACTTACATTCTTACCTAAGGTGTCGCGCCCCAGCCAAACCAACATCGAGCAAGAGAGAGATAAAGACACATCGGAAGAATAAGCAAATCTATCAAGGGTGTAATTAAAGTTATTAAGCAGCAGGGTTACGTGCAGGTGAACATTAGGCTGGCACCTCACATGCAAATACAAATAAAGCAATGTCACTATTCCCCATGACGCTCAATAAATATTAGACACACTGTGTCGAGCTTGACCATGTGCGTTATGATCTTAAATGCTGTGCGTTCAGGAACACTTTGAGTAGCATTTAATAGTCATGTGATGTGACGGTGGTCGTCATCCGGCCATCATCGCCACCACAAAGCCATGCAGAAGACAGGCCAAGGCAACACAGAAAACTCATCTGTAAATGTAACTCTTGCTGCGTGTCAATGGCCCCAAGCCATGCGGGCCACACGGGCAGTGCAGATCTGCTGCTATCACCCATCTCTGCTCTTCACACGCTACAGCCCTCTTGCACGCTGCCAGTGTGTGTGTGTGTGTGTGTGTGTGTGTGGATGGGGGGGGTAAATCAGGGTTTGACGTAGCAGTTGTGAAGAAAAAGAAAAAGAAGCAATGATTGATCTCGGCAATAGACACCTCGCGTTATCGCTACGGCTGATAGGGCCGCCCGCCATTCAGTAGCACTCCAGGCGGTTTCTAAGTAAGCATAAACATGGGGCCAAATCAGTACCTGCGCTGCACTGTTTACCTGGCAGCCGTTCAGCCCTTTTCTGTCTAAACTTGAAATAGGATCCAAACACTCTACTCACGCACGGTGGTTTGCACGCCAGGTTTCGCCTCCCTCGCAACCTACCGCAAGGCTCCCTAATACTATTTCTGCACCGTCTGAACCCTCCCTACTAGTTCTTATTAACAGGTGGAACAACTACACGTTGAATGCAAACATCCATGTTACTTTGAGGATATACCTAAGAGTTGTCCCAGGGGTATACCTCAATATACACAAGACTGATAATATCAACCTACCCATTATATTTAGCTTCCCTTTGTCATACCTGTAACAATTAAAGCTACATCGCACCATTTGCTTTATAGCGCCCCTATAGAACCAGTGGCTGTTTAGGGATATACACACTTTGTAGAGGAGGAGTAGAGACCTTCTTTATTGTTTCGACTGTTTTAGAGGAAAGAAGTAATAGGAGTATACTGTATATTTGTTTCTTGGTTTCACAAGGTCAACAAAACAACAGTATGTACAGGTGTATGCTGTAGTAATCTGTAACAGAACTGAGTGTGTGCAAAATGTTGTCCAAAAAAAGGTAGCCATTAAAGGCAAATGTAACACCACATATCTTATTTACAGTATGTATTAAAAATAAGTCTTTGTCTTTCCTTTATATTTACAGTCTACATGCTTCAGTGCGTTGGTAATTTGAAACCTAGGCTCCTGGCCATATGTTGCTGTTTGTAATAAGTGCTATTAAATATTGATCCGGCGATACATCATTAAGGATCGGAAGTTTGATTGGAAAAAGCCTAATCTCTTACAGCTGGCCAGGGCCATAATGGGCTGTATCTGCACACTCAGCATTGATTCACATGGTGCAAATAGTATATATAGTTCTATGGGTGCAAGCAGCATCTGTCTGGCTGTATCGTATACTTGAACAAAACATAGTAGGCAATACAGTTCATGGCAGTTTGTAGCCAATAGGTCCTTGGTTTGATTCATTCTAGTAAAGTATAATTTTACCCAGATTCATTTTCCTACATGCCGCTAAAATAAATGCATTTACTGTAAATCACGTTGGCCTGCTGCAGGACTTGTTAGTTTCTGGTGAATAGGACACATAGATGTTGGGTAGTGCTATAGTTCTTATTAACATGCCAATCACATTGGTTTGAAGGAAACTTAACTTGGACTCTACCATGTTAACAAGGGGGGACAGACACAGCAACACATTCTGTATGGGCCTACACACACACACACACACACTGCTTCCAGCCATGGGTGATAATGAACCAATGAAGGAATGTCTCTTTGAGCCATTCATTGCAGCACTTGCTCATGCAGGATCGTGACAGAGACCTGTCCCAGGTCATTCCTCAGTGACACTGTGTTTACTGGAGTCATGTACTCTATGGGTTCAAACACCTTCTGAGTGTCACAGTGTCTCTGCTTGAAGCCATGTAGAATTGTTATTTGTATACTGAAATACACTAAGCAACCAATAAAAAGCACATGCTAGTTCATGACGGGGTGAAAAGCGATATAATTAGAATCATATGCCATCAAAAATGGTTTATGCCCCTGCTACATTAGATTCCAACCCATCTACAATTACCCTAAAAAAAGATTCATAATTGGTGCTTTGTAGGGTTCGTTCATGTCAGGATGTGTGCCGCTGCCTCACCACTCTAATTGAACTTTCTCTACAGCCGTAGTGAGAAAACAGGCCGTAGCTATTTATACAGCTACACACCTGACCGGGCATCTATCCAAACAAAAGGTCTTGAACCCAGCCCTTGCGTGCCTATCCGACCCAGACATCTGATTAATTATAGTGTGGCTGTTAAAGAAAAAAAAACACAACTCCATGCAGAGTCAGTGAGTCTGCAGGCTCGACCTGCCCAAACAGCATGGTGCATGTTAGCTTGTAAAAAAGAAAGCTCATTCCTCCTCCTCCCCTAAGGCTCCCCTCCCCCGTCAATCTTGCTCCCACCCTCTGCTCGGGGCCCGTTCGTGCAGACGAGCTAAGGTAAAACATCTCCCGCCCTCCGCAGGTGGGCCCCGTGCGCTCAGGTAGATCATATCACTGTTACTATAGACCGTGTTTGGGTTAGCTTGGAAAACACTCTTCGTGGCGGGGGCAAAACAAAGTGCTCTGTGGTGCGTGATAACACAGCGGGCTGCTCCCTACAATTTAACCTTTGGAAACACTCTGGGCTCGCACGAAACACACCCACATAGAAACCTGCTTTTCCATGTGTTTTTTTTTATTTTGTTTTTTTTACGAGGAGCATCCAAGGGAAGACGGGAATAGGCCTACGAATGAAGAGATTTAGAAGAGTTATTTATGACCAGATTGAAGGAATTGGGCAACCCGGTTTCTAATATGCATACTGCATGTGTAGTGGGCTTTGTTTAAACACAGGGAACATGTAAGGTTTGAATACACACAGCGCTAGAAGCTCTTGTGATGGCTTTCATAAACAGATCACCCAGGTGGCTAGGGAGTGAGCACGAGAGAAGAGATTGTCTAGCGGAGCCTGCTGGTGCAATCATATCCTGAAATCTGCTACTTTCAAGAAGTTCAAAACAGTTTACCCCCACTTGGACAATGGATGAAAAATGTGACTGTTAGTTGTAAAATTGTTTAAAATGTGTATAACATTCTAAAGCTTGAGTAGCTAATAAGACTTGTCATGTTAACACAACTTGTAGCCAATACATTGATTTCCATTACATTTCCATCGAATAATACTCATTATTCTGACACACAGTCTGTGTTTATAGACAACAAACCAACTTCAAAGTCCAAACTGTCAAAGCAGGGACAAAATGACACATCCAATTGCTAAGCTTCTCAGAAAGCTACCCTTTGAATAGTGCATGCGCCTATATGTTAGCGACACACCAGGCACATTATTTTACATTTTATTGAATAATTGAATTTTAATTATAAAAACAAGTTATTGTGTATAGGTTTGTTGTATATATATTAAAATATAGTGCTAGCCTGGAGGGTGGGGAAGAAGACCCAAGGCAAAGAGGTACTGTATGTTTTCTAGGTTTTATTCAAGGCCTTGAAGGTACAGTGGTGCCTAGCATCGTAATGCGTGGGGTTGTCTCTGGTCCAGGCTCACTGTGAAAAGAACAGAATCAATCAGGGGTAATGCTACAGGTTAAACAGAACAGCTGGTCAAGGAGTGGAATGCCAGGTGATGACTACAATGCACGCCACAACTAACCACTGAGGTTGGAGGAGCCTCCTACCTCCACGCTTGCTCTCTCCTGATCATCTGGTCGCTGGCCTTCTTGTCCTCTGTGCCTTGAATTTAGTTAATAATAAACTGAATATGATAACAATAACAAACACGCACACACACACACACACACACACACACACACACACACACACACACACACACACACACACAGTTGTAAACTTTGTTTTCAGTCTTTGTTTTGAATAGTCATATTGATTATTGCTTTCAATAAACTCAAATGGAACAACTAACCACACTGGCCACAGGCATGAGTTGCCTCATCACTATTCACCTATTCATCTCATTTTCTTCACTGTCTATCTGCCATCTTCTTTTCATTTACTGCAAGAAACATCTACGCTTGTTGAGCGTCCTGGGTCCATGACAGATCACCTGTCACATCCAAACTGGTCATTTGCTTGACATGTTCAAACGCACTTGTGTAGGAGCTGTTTGTCTGAAAATAGGATTATGTGAAATATGAGGAAACTGTGTGTGTCTGACTTTAAGGGGAACCCAGTTTGTGTTTCACAATGTTAAGTGTGAGTGTCAGGTAATAGCTATGAGTCATCGTGTGTGTATGTGTGTTTGTGTTAATGTTTTTACATCCTCATATGCATGCATTAATGGGTGTCTGTTTTATTAACAACTGGATCTAATTAAAGAATGTTTTGACAGGGATCAGTAGATATGGGGGTTCCCTCCACAGGTAAAAAAGCCTTCATTGGAATGGTTTGAAAGGGTTTTATAACACTGAATCACTCTGAGATTTCCACGCAATACCAGAGCGGTAATGAGTCACACCTGCCATGGCTCATACATGCTGGGGTGGCTTAGGTGAGGAATACTTGTTTGTCTGTGGTTTATGTGCTGAAGGAGTTTCTGCTATTGTCCTGCCACGTAGCTAACACCTCTGGCCACCGTGCTAAAAATAACACAACACCCATAATTACGGTTTTAACAGTGCGCTCCTTCACTCCGGCCCCGCCCCTTCTTCTGTTCAACACCTGTGAAGATTCACTGTGTTTGTTTATGCATGCGTGTGTCTTGTGTGTTTTCTGTGTGATTTATGGCACGGTTGCTGTCAGCATGTCATTCCAGATTGGAATGTGTCTACAACGTCACAGTGGCACCCCCGCCCTGTCTAGAGACAATTGAGACCAAAAATTTTACAGTACAGTAATGTTCCCAATTTTAAAGTCTTAAAGAAGAACCCTTATGCAAATGTCATCTTTTTTTTGGGGTGAAAATATTAGCATTGGTCATTATAATTATATATATTTCCTTATTTAAAGTGTTTTGTGTGCATTCTAGGTGTGGCTCTGTAACCAAATCTAAACGACAACACATTCCTGTTTAATGCTTCTGTAATAGGAGACTCCTAGCTAATATAAGCTTTCCAGTTCCCTGTTATGCATTTCTGACTGTGACACCAAGTTTAATTAATTACAGAAAATCACATGAGAAACAGAAATGCACCAATAGGTTTACATATGACACTTTGCTGCATATTCCTGGATATCCTGAAAGTTTAGCCACCTCTTGAGACCATCTTAATTTTTCAACCTCAGTTGAACTACATCAGTCTGAATACCTTCAATGGAAAATCATCCGTGCCTGTTCAAAGAACTGCTGGGCCAACCAGCATCCAGTTGAGAAGAAGTCAGTGATGTTGGTGTTGTTCTTATTGGTTGATAGTCCAATAAGCACCTGTGTTTGTTTTGAAGTGATAAAAGAAAATGATAAAATCTGAATTATGAAAATAGCTTTGTTATGAAAGTTTAGAAAAGTAATAGTTTTCCAGGACTAGGAATGTTTTGAACAATACAATATCCTAATCCATTAAGTGTATGAAGGTTGCTCTATCACTTAATTTAGTTAAAAATAATGGATACAGATACTCACTGTAAGATCAATGCCTTTTTAATCATGGTGATTGGGACATGTTAAGATGTTAAGGGCGCTCCTATCACCGTTCTATCTGCATGGCTGATTGTCACACATGCAACAATAACGTGCCGGTGCATGTGGGCATCTTCTAGCAGCTCCAGCTGCTGGCACGCTCAGTCCCTGCTGTGATGTCATAAGGGATTGTTTGTAGCCTGGAATCACTCACTTACTGCACGCACACACACACACATTAGTATATTAGTGCCTGTTTGCTACCATGGCAATAATGTGTTTTCTTATTTGTAGATTTAATTACTGACATACATTAACACACACACACACACAGTGTAAACAGTAAATCATTTGGCTGTTAACGTTATTGTCTGAGGCTCACCACCAGAAATTGATACTGGGTCGCGTCAGGGTTAACTTATTTACAACATATGTTATTTAATACACCTGGAAATAATTGCTAGAAGTACCAACAAAGTGCCAATATTATAGCAATGTCAGTGGCTGGGGTCCCAAGGTGGATTCTGAAGAGGTGGGTTTTACAGTTGTAAAGTTGTATAGTTGTTTGCAGAAGATAGGTAGTGCCTCTGCTGACTGCTGTAGGAAGTTTGTTCCACCATTGTGGCGCTAAGACAGAGAAGAGTCATGACTGGGCTGAGTGACTGGGCGGTGCCAGGAGACCAGCCAAGGTGGTAAATCAAAGTGCTCTGGTTGTGGTCTGGAACCTGGTCATTTATTGGAGATATGGAGGGGCAGTTCTCATTGCTGCTTTGTGTTTTTGAAGCGGATGCGGGCTGCAATAGGGAGCCAATAAAAGAGATCTTCATGGGTCCTCTGAGTCCCGAAATTCCGAGACCTGAGTGTTTGACACGGATCAGGGTCGGGTGTGACAAATTCTATGATTCTCGCGATTTACCAACTGGACCCGTTAATTAATTAATACATCTATTTACATTATTATATGTAGCTTAATATATAATATTAAGCTACATAGCAAGCAATTATAAAATGTTGAAACTGAAAAAAAAACAACAGAATGTTCTTGTCATGGTTTGACAAAACAGGCAGGTTCAGTAGTGCCGGTGAGCGATACTGTTGCCAGCGCCCCTGATGTATATATAGGCAACTTGCTTATACTTTTACTTGCGGATCTGACCATGGTCTGTGATAAGAATTACAAATTGAAACATCGAATATCCAGCCTTAGTCCAGCCTTGGCTTCCGTTGGTAAATCTAAATTATTAACTCAAATTATTTTAGTACTCAATGGGTTTTTTGGACCGGATATGGGTCCAGGAATGGGTCCATTAAACAATATATCCATAGTACTTTTCGGATGCAGGTGTGTTTGTCATTTGGTCCGTTCGGAACGGATCTCAATTTACAGGGTTTTAATTTATGCATATTGGGTGGGTGAAAAATATTTTGGTTAATTTCGGATCGGGTCCAATTTTTTGGACCTGTAAAGACCTCTACATTGACGGTCTATGAAAAGGGGGGTTACGTGAGAGAATTTATTGGTTGACCACCAGACGTGCTGCAACATTTTGAACGGCTGTATCCTTCTGATGTTGTAAAGGGAGAATTTGCAAGCTCGGGTCATTGCGGAAATGTTGGCTGCACCGGAGAGTTGATTGTCCAGTACAACTCAGCAATTCTTCATCATCATCAATTTTTGTTCCTACCCTCACCTATGGTCATGACCGAAAGAGCAAGATCACGGGTACAAGCGGCCAAAATGGGTTTTCTCAGGAGGGTGGCTGGCTTCTCCCTTAGAGATAGGGTGAGAAGCTCAGCTATCCATGAGGAACTCAAAGTAGAGCCGCTGCTCCTTCACGTCGAAAGGAGCCAGTTGAGGTGGTACGGGCATCTGGTAAGACCTTTAGACCTAGATCTAGACCTTTCTGAATATTCATAGACCTAGATTCTTCTAGACCCTCTTAAACATTCCTGGAACCTACTGGACTCTCCAAAACCACCCTAGACTCTCCTAGTCCTGCCTGGGCTCAGACAGCACTTCTTGATGTGACTTTCCTGGTGACAGAAGAAGAATAGGCATTTGAGTCCAGCACTTCCTATGTGGGGAGCCTAATGATTCCCAGACTCTCATGACTCCTGTCGTTCTGGAGGGGCCCTCCAGTGACTCTCTCCACTATCCTTCCAGAAGGGGTGAAACATTGAAAAAAATAATACACGCACATAACAAATTGAAGAAACACGATACTGAGCTCAGTGTCTAAAACTAAAACATCTCAGCCTACACGAACAGAAAACAATTACCGACAAAACCCCTGACACAACCCCAAATTTACATACCATCCAATAATTACAAACAGGTGCACAAGAGGAGTGATTAGTGACTTAGTTAGTACACTTACCAGGAATAACGGGAGGGATGAGCGTTTTGCGGTGGTTGTTGGTGTCCTGCTTAATATGCTTGATGTTCTGTGTGTCCACGCACCAATATGGGACAATGATAATTTAATCTACAACCTTTTGTCGATACATCCTGAGGCTGACCATCGCTACTTTATGTCATTCTTGGGAATGACATAAAAATGTTGACAGATCGTCAACAAAACAATATTCTTTGTCAATCTGTGCCAAAGTTCTTGAGGCCAATGCTGACCATCTTGGCCTGTCAGACCCAGAGACACTGGCTGTATCTCAATTCCAAGAACGCTAGGTACATACTTCTTGAGAGGTGCATTCTTGTCAAGTGTACTTCTGAGAAAGGTCTTGCAAGAACACGAGGACAGATCTATATTGAGATGCAAATTTTTGTTGATCGTTCTAGGCTATTGCGCAATACCTAAGGATGACAACACTGAACGCTTGATAGATGGCGGCCTGTAAGCGGGACCTCACATAATCATTGTAACAAATTTTAAACTAGACTCCATCTTTATAAATCGACCACAGATTTGAAGTTAAAACATATATTATGTAGTATTTCAAAAAGTATAGCCAGTATTGTTGTGTGTTTTCTCGACTGCCATCGCCGCTTGTTGATTCGAAATGCTGAATTCTGAGATATTCCGCTGACAAGTTCACACACAGTCACCATTGGATGCATCCTTGGTAAAAGCCGCTCTTGGCTAGATGGGAACTTTGAATTGGAAGAGGCCTTGGCTGTGATTGATGATGTTTTACAAGTCCGCAAGAACACATATTGAGAAACAGCCACTGTATTTGTTTCCCGTACAAACACTTTCTCTTACTTTTCTCATGTTCACCACCTTATCAAGAATTGAGTACTTCCTTCTAGTTAATGGACTTATGCAACATGCTAACTCCTGTTAATAGCATACAGTTGTAATTTCCAATCACACACCAAACTTATCTTGTATTTGTATTAATATATTTGATTTTTTTATTTACTCTGTCATATACAGTATAAAGGTAAAAGGCGCTTTTATTGTCACATACACATACATGATGTGAAATAAATTCTCTGCATGTAACCCATCCCCCATGGATTTAGATTAGATTTAGATTTCAGATTTATTGTCATTTGTATTCAAATACAATTAAATACTTGTGCTCCGGCTGTCACATTGCCTTTACAGTTGAAAACATTACTATACTGTAGATACTACAGTACACCAAAATTAAAATACAATTATTAAAAACATAATAAATGCAATAAATACAATAAATACAATAAATACAATAAATACAATAGACATGGTAAGCACTATGAGCTGTTTAGGAACCTAACTGCTTGTGGGAAAAAGCTATTATTGAAACGGGTAGTGCGCGTATTGATGCATCGATATTGTATTTTTGATGGGAGGAGAGTGAATAATGCATGTGCAGGGTGGCTAGTGTCTTTAATTATGTTTTGGGCTTTCTTTTTACAACGTGAAGTGTATATGCCTTGAGGTGATGTTAATTCATATACTGGGAGCAGTATAGTTGTGAGACTAAATCAATGAGGGGTATAACTCGGCGCCCATATGGTAGCTGATTTACAGCTATTGAAAAAAACACTTACACCTCTTGGTTTTCCTTAGAATTATGGAATTTTGTTTCAAATAATATGGCTGCATGTATACTGTACTGTATGTGAAAAAACAAAACAAAAACAAAAACACAAATGTTTTAACAAAACATTATTTTACAATGTAACCCGTTCTACCTCGCCAGTGTACTAACTGGTCTGCAGCTGTCCATACATTTAGCACACCCCAGCTACACACCAGACTTCCATTCATTAATCATTCATTCATTCATTGCACCTGTTGTGTTGTGGGTGTATATATGTTTGGGTTTGTCTGGGTAATGTTGCTTATTGTTTAGTTGTGGACTGTGGTCATTATTGTTTCATAGTAATCTACTGTATTGTGTATTGCCATTTGCTTATCCATGCTCATTTGTTCGTACTTATTCGCCTACGACTGTACTCACCTAACCTCATCCAATTACATGCAATGTGTTAAGCTTCTCTTTTATCTTATATGCTGACAGACATTATAATACCACAGATATCCTCTGTATATTAACGTTAACATTTGAATTGGATGACATATGAGCAGATTAAGTATATAGTTGTAAACCAGCCAGGTCCTGGGATGATTTTTAATGGATCTGTAGATTTGTTTTCGGCACATAAAATGCAGATTTTTATATAAATGGGAATTTTGTCAATAACACCAGCATTGATGTGTCTTATCACAGATAGATCCTATTACTTAGTTTACATCTTAAAAACATTTTAGCATCCTATGGGCCCACCACTCGTGGGAGGAACCGTGGGGGTCGGGTGCGCTGCCACATGGGTGGCAGTGAAAGTCA
>JAODTR010000019.1:3001875-3019978 GCA_025399935.1 Amblyopsis rosae
CAGCCAGTTAAGAGCTATAGCCTTAGATTTGATATGAATATGGTACCTGGAGCACAGGTTTAATCAGCTGGCAACAATTAACAATAATGGAAAACTGGGCTTATCAGTAGCAGTATTCAAAATAAACGTGTGTCCAGTTCTATCAACAACATCATTCATTATTAGGCCTACTGTAACTGAGGACATAAATAATTGTCCACACCTGGTCAACGGCACTTATCTTCAAAAAACACTGTCAAATTAATCATCTTAAATGCACGACAAGCAGCTAGTTTTGCTACAAGACAAACTTCCAAAAAATGTAAAACTTAAGTTCCTTCCATTTTCCTATGAAAGCGGGTCTTTAGTTTGACTAACAAACAGTTAATATGTAAAAACAATTGAATCACTCAACCACTTAAATATATATTATTCATATTTTATAGTGTAAGCTTATTAATACAAACATTTATAAGTGTAAACTGCTCGTTAGGCTGCACCAACATTGTGTTTTTGAACAGCCTATTCAGTAGAAATACAGATCGTTGGCACGTCTATACCTTTTATGCGCTTTGCAGAATAGTAGGCTATAACCTGCGCATAATGAGAAATGTATTTGGAACTGCTCAAGTGCTCGTTTGACGGTATTTATTTGACCTTAACATATACTACAACAATGAGTAATTTAGCAAACGTCAGGTTCCCTCCGTGTTAATGTTTGCCGTTTGTCGCGCTCTGAGGTTTCTGTAAACGTGCGCGCTACCTACCAAGTACACCAGTGTTACGCCTAATTCTGTGTCCTGCCGAATTCAGTGACCCTTTCGAAACGAAGTATGTTAAATAAAGCAGAAAAAAGCATGAAATAGTTCGATAGATCTATAAATAATATTTAGAAATACCTAGACATCAATTAACCTTAAAACGAGGCTGGTGTAGATAAAGTAGATTACTATTCACTTTTTATTCAGAAATCGCTAAAATCACACGGTTTGCAGAGCAAACCACCATCGATATAGCTAACCTTTTAGTAACCCTTTCCCGAACTAAAACACTTCGGGAGCGAGACACAAAAAGTGCACGAGAAATCACACACACACACACACACACACACACACTAATAGATTGTACATGATTTTAGGCGGCGCATGCGCACTTTCGAAAGGGTCACTGAATTCGGCAGGGCATAGAATTAGGCGTAACCTGTTGTGAGCTGGTTGCAGTGGAAAAAAGATTCCACACCTCCCTGTTGCGCATACAACGCATATGTTTCACATGCAGTGTGTGGAAAGGAAATATATTTTATTTTATGCTTATAACGCTAGAAAAATTTATTTAGCAGGACTAGCGGGAGTCCGTTCTTCAAACTCGTCCTCGTTGAGACGTGAATTCACGGTGTGCTGCTCTATGCTCTATGCCGTACGCAGTGAGCGAAGCGCACATTTCTTATGTCCGTTACTTTTAGGCTATACAGTTATATGTTCGTAACACAGAAGGGGTGAATTCATTAGCCCAATGAATGTGTGAATGTTATATCACATAATGTTGTTGTTACGTATCCTTGCGCTTTTTTAAGTGGGTATACGCAAATCCTTGATCTTTCCTTGTGGGTATACGGCTATACCTGCGTATCACGCAGACTACACCACTGGTGTGAGGTGTGGGTGAGTGAGAGTGTTTTTTTGTTAACCTAAGTCTGTAAATTGTCTGCTTCACACTCCGGAGCAGGAGATGGTAATGCACCATTAAGCTGGATGATAACCGCAGTTAAACGACAGGAAGAAGAAGAAGAACGTATGTTGACCATGTGATGCGACGTGTTGACGTGTAGTGCGTGGAGTACGTTGTAGCTGGTACTGGTTTCTAATAGAACAAAAAAGCAAAATAAGAATTTGATATTGAAGTAGAAGTAATCGAGATAATGTTGGGCTACTGGCGAGCAGAAACACGCTGGTTCAGTTGCTGTTACGGTCACGTCACGTGTTAAGATAAATACGAACAGACTTACCGGTAAAGCTTCTTTTTGCTGCATGTACGGTAGTTAATATAAAAAAAATTCCAATTACATTTTTATAATTTACCACTTGCCCAGGTAGAAGAGGACGTTCTGAGGACGTTCTGGGAACTTACTTTTTCTAGCTGGGTAGTATCTGTTTAAACTAGGCCTACTCATGCAATTGCTCTAAAGCTATATAGGCTATTTACAGCAGTATACTTAGCATGTCATAATGTTTGACATTTTGTAAATGGACTAACGTACCTCCAGTATAAATATTTGACTTTCCACAAACCTCTAGTGATTACTGCTGTACTGTGTGTTTACTGTACCGTAGTATTCTAGAAGATGCTAGTAAGACTAATACTCACCTACATGATGATACAATTTAACATCTGACATAATGTCTACAGATGATTTAACAAAATGGGATCCAAGACCAAGAAGCGTGTGGTGCTCCCCAGCCGTCCAGAACCCCCCACTATAGAGCAGATTCAGGAAGACATGATCCGGGCCTTTCCCAACGATCCTGTCTTCACCATCCTGGAAGACAGCAACCATGGTATGGCATTACTGGTAGTTTTATTAGTATGATTTTGGTAAATGGAGGACTGGCATGGAAATGATAGCTAATCATTCTAGTTCTTGATATTAAAGTACAGCCATACAAATATAATGATGACATTACTTCAAGTGTATAAAAGTAATACAGCTCACAGAGTGATTGGATCTCTTTGTGAACTATATCTATAGTCTTAGCTGTTTATTGTGTCAGTATGTCTTGCTACCTAGTAGCTACCTAGTACCTACCTATGTTATACTGTCTGTCTGTCTAGACCGGAAAGGCTCTGGGGACTCTGAGGTTGAGTTGAAATACCAGCAGAGTCGTCTGTACCTGGAGCTCAACGAGAGCCTCCAGGAGGTTAGAGGTCAACTGGTTCGTCAGAGGGAGGCGCTGCAGAAGGTGGGGCAGGAGCTTGAACACACTGTGGCACAGGTGAAAGGTCAAGCACTCTGATACTGTGTAACCCCTTCAGGAGAAGGTGGCGTCTGGACTCTGCTACTTCAGAAGACTGAAGTGCCAGTGGAAGGTCCCTAGGTTGATCTTTGCCCAGGTGTCCTTAAACAAAGGATTACACCTTTACATGCTGAACTCACAGTTGACTCAAGCAGTACGATTTTGCCATATGCTAGCAGGACTTCTTTCTTGGTGAATCAAATTATAGATACAATATTCTGGTATTGTGTCTATCTGACATCTGCAATGAAACTGGGTATTTTATTTCACTGATTCCAAATTCTTGACATGCTAATGAAAGAGCATAGAGATAGGAAAAGGCATGCTACTGGAAATTCATACATCCTGCATGTAAACTACTGCTACATCTGAACTACATATCTGCCAATAAAGATTCAAGGAAACTCTTTGTGACAACAGACAATGTAGAAATATATGTTTGACCCCGGAAATCACTGCTTTTATCCACACTGACCATAATGACCATAATGACACTCCAAAACTCATATCTATTTAAATGCTAATAAGCAACCTCCAGAATAAATGATTTCAGCTAAATATTGTTCCAAATCAGGACTATTTAGAATGTGTTGTATACATCTGATGTATTAATTTGTAGTAGTGTATTTTGCAGCAATGCATTTAATTGGTGGCTACAGTATTAGGTGATAGCTTGAGGCCAGATATTTGTCATGTCCTAAGCTCACTGGGCCCCTATTAGTTACAATATCTTATCTTTTTTTTTTTTCTCACAAAAAAAAATATATTTTTTTTAATTTGGGTGATGCTGAAACCATTGGATTTGGTTACTCTTTAATTTAGTTTTTTTGTTAACCTTCCTGAGTTTTATAAATGTCATATTATTAACACACAAAGAATGGAGTCACTTAATGAAACACATCACTCTTTATTGAATTAAAACAGTTATCATACATTTCCATTGCTTAGACTGTTCTTTACCAAATCACATTCTCAATGGCCTTTTTCACACACGACAAATCTGGGAAAGGGTCATAGGTAGGATTATACTTATTTGTCCAAGTGGGGAAAAATAATTATCTTTGTATTATCCAATTCATACCTGTGAACCGTAGAGGTGGAATGTGTGAGCAAGGCCATTGACTCGTGGTAGAATTTCCTGGAAGCTTTGTGACATTATCCTGATCTCACGACTATTATATTTTGCCGCAAGTATGTCACTCAGGAACCCCTCAATGCAAAATCATTTGTCAACCGTGTACAAAACAATCTGGCTAGGTGAAGTTTTACAAAATCTACGACATCAGGGTACTTACATTAACTGTCAGTTTACATTGGCAATCTAGCATTTTTAAACATTCTGATTGGGTGAGATAAAGGTAGGTAATATAATCATATTTTATGTAAGGAAGCTTGATTTAAATGTGTTAACACCTCCTTATTGACAAATGTTTTTACATTGGGTTCCAGACTGATACTTGTGGCAATGTCAAACTAGCTTGTGAGATCAGGATGGTATCAAATTCACAAGGTCTAGTTTTCTCTGAGGTTTCTGGGTCTTTTAATAAACATGTAGCTGAATGTCAGTCATTGAACCTTTATATAATTCATCAAGAGCTTAATGCCGTTCCCATTTTACTCTGATTAATAATTGAGCATGTACATATGTCACATGGTCACATTTTAAAGCTACACAAATTATCATTGTTACTCATGCTCATAGGTTAAAGGGTACTAGTAAATACATTTATTAAGAATAAACAGCCCCTCAATTTATGCTCACCTACTGTGGACAAGTTGTAGATTTTCCTTTTTTTATCATTGGAGACCTATCACTACTCACAGGAAGACAGCAAGGATATCAACACCCAGTCATTAAATCATGTGTTTCTCATATCTTTAAATATGATGGCGTTGCAGACACAAATACAGTCTCATTGAAGCTGGAAAAGTTCCCTGCCTATACATGACAGGGACATTACAAGGTTTTGTGGTGCAGAAGTACAGAGTGTATGATCCAGTGCCCACAAATGTGATAAGTTGTTTATACATGTATTGAATATCAGCATGCTTGCAGGATAAACATAAAGACTAGTAAGTCCTCAAGGAAGCTTGGCTATATTCTGCATGTACAATACTGGTTAATACGAGAATACAGGTAACATGGAGCTACCACACGGCTGAATACAGAATGTAACAGAATTAGATTATATATTTTCTGCAGCAATGGTGCTTCCATAAAGGCGGCCAGTGTGTTGTATTCGGTTGTAAGAAGTGTGTTGATGTATGGTACGGTAAGTAAAAAAAAAAAAAAAAGACCATGTCTGTGTCATCAACAGTCAGCCAACAATGGTACCTTCCAATGGAAGCCCAACTATGTTTTCATTCAAAGGTTTGCATATCATTTTCATTAGTTGATTTGTCAAGAAAACGGATGATGAATGCTTATCAGTCCACTGTCGTTTCTATCTGGAAACTGTTATAAATACAAATACAAAAGAAGTACAAAATGATGCAGCTCCATTTTGTGTTTAGTGCTTTTTTACAGGATACATTGTCCCCATATTTCAATGTGTACGTTCAACTGGTGTGAATGGCAGATGCAATAGGATGAGTTGTGATCAAATGCTCTTTATTACACACACATTTTCACTCAGAACTAATTGGCCAATCCAAGGGTTAACAGGCCCGCCTCCCTATCCGCCTGAGTTTGATTCCTGAACTAAATTGTCCATGACTGGACCAGACCTGCCGTCCTACACCTCTGCTTTGTCCCCTGACTTCTCATTGATTGTGGCTGCTTCATTGTGTGTGTCTTGCAGGCAGCAGGCTATACGGCTGGGGATGTAGTTGAATGGGGTAACTCTGGCAGCCTTGCTCGGAGAACCCTGACGAAAATGGACTGCTCCTCCTGTGTAGCCATCGGTGGTTCCCGTAGAAACTGTGCTGTGACTTCTGAGAGACCCATCACAGTCTCCGTCTTGGTTACTCCCAGATGCAACGCTAGCTTTCCTCAGCAGAGCAAGACTAGCAGCCTCCTCAGAGAGAACAGGAGCTGCCTCAATTGCCGGAGAGGTACTCGAGTTAGTTTTGTTTTTGGTGAAATCTTCTGTCTGGACTGTTGCATCACTAGTTTTCCTTGATGCCAAAAGAATGGTTGGCAGTTTCCCTGGAAATCCTGGAACCTTTGGTGCATCTCCTTCAGGAGAACGTACCAAGGGCAGAGCCGTAGCTGGCAGGGTGCTTTTAAGGATATGACGTACATCCTCATCCCGTATCCTCCTCCAGGTACCTCCATCGGTCACTCGAGTTCCTGTTTTCTGCCCTCTCTTTTTTGTATCATCCTCACTCTTGGCTTTTCCACTTGAGTCAGAGGAGGACGAGCGGAGGGAAGACCTGCTGGTCACTCGACTCAGTATGTTGATGCTTGGTGATGAGGCATGGCGTTTAAAGCTGTCTTTGACCTGCTGTTGCCTGGCTGCAGACATTTTGCCAGGCCCATTCCTCTGAGCCACCCTGGAGGGACTTTCCGAACTTGTTCTCCTGGCTGGACGTCTGGCGGATAGGTCCCGTTGGCTGGAGGTGACACTAGCTAGGGCTGCAGTCTGCTTCTGGAGTCTGGGGTTTGACCTCTGGTCTGGCCTGGGCCCCTGGTCTTGTCCTGGGGTCTTTCCTTGCACCCTCCTGGGAGCCTGAACCGCTGCTTTCAGCTCCTGACAACGAGATGAGCAGAGGAAGACTGCTGAGGCCCCTGGACGGGCCCTGTTGGGGGATGCCTGCTGGGAGGAGCACATGGATCGTACTGAGCCCTCTCGCCGGAGCATGGTCTTTGACTCCTTAATGAAGGTCAACTGTCTCATGAATCCACTGCGATCTGACTCGCTGCAGCTTGAATGGACAGAGGTCATTCGAACAAGGTTGTATCGATTGGCAGAAGGGACCCTTTTCCCACTGACCTGACTGTTCTCTCTGCTTATGCTGGTTGGTTGGTTTGTTACCAGAGGAGATAGAGTTCTAGGTTGTCTTGCTGGCTTCTGCATGAATGGGATTCTTACAGGTGATTTCTGTGTTTTATGAGGTGGAGATTTTGAATCATGGTTTATGACAGGGGAGCGTCCCGTTCTCTCAGGAGGACTACTGGCTGGTGTTGAGGTCTTTTTTTGAACCGATTTATTTGTTTGAATAGGAGAAGTTATTGACTTCTGTGAATGTTTAGATGGTGTAGAGCTTTGTGACGACCCAGAGGATGAGCTTTTTGGTATCCGTGGGGGTGGAGTAGAGCTTCTTTTTGGCAAAGAGAACTCAATATCCTGTGGTTGCCCTAATCGGTGGAGGCTCTTGGACCTGTGCTGAGCAAGATTGGGATTCTTTGGAGCGTCCTCTTTACATGACACTTTTCTAGGTGGTGGCCTTTGTGAGAGGGTTGTCTCTTTTATAGGGGTATATATCAATGTTCTCCCCCTGAGAACAACTGGTAGATTGGAAACTGGTTTACGCTGGGCAAAGTCCAGTGGTTTATTTGCCTTTTTGTCTTTAGCAAACTTCTTTTCTTTGGGAGTAAAGCTGGATGTAGACATAAATGACAAGACTGATTCAGTTTCTTCAGATGAAGGCTCTTGTGACTTTGATGCCTGCAGTCCAGTTACAACAGAGTTCGCACCTTCCTGTATGGCTCTCCACTCAACACTGTTGAGGTCAGAATCTTTATCCGACATTATGTCATCGCTGTCAAAGTCCTGCTCCATGTTCCATCCATCTGAGTCTTTCTGCATATTCAGCTTTTGTTTTGCATTTTTCTCTGTTTTCTTCTTCCTGGCTGCC
Organism: Amblyopsis rosae; assembly: GCA_025399935.1. Lineage (NCBI taxonomy): Eukaryota > Metazoa > Chordata > Actinopteri > Percopsiformes > Amblyopsidae > Amblyopsis > Amblyopsis rosae. The sequence continues at coordinate 3,009,666 of JAODTR010000019.1, forward strand.
GGCTTCTTTCTTTGTTTGGGCATGGCGGATGTTATACATTTCTGAAGAAGATCATCCTCTGAATCCATACTAACTGAGCTTGGAGAGCTTTGTTCCTCATGTTGCTTGTGGTTGGTTGAAGACTTTACATGTTGGACCAAGTTAGATGTTTTGTTGTGTCTATTTTTGGCCCATATCTGTTGGTGTTTATATCTACGCTCTTCAAATTCAGCATCGCTCAAAGAGCTAAATGAGGAGCTTAATGAATAAGATGCTGGGGATTCATTCTTAACCAGATTCTGCTTTATCCTTTGAAAACCTTTGGGCTGTGTTTGGAAGTTATCTGTTCTGCCAATATTTGTCATGCTGCAGGAGAGGGGATTGGTGTTTGCTTCCCTGATCTGTTTTCTTTCTTTTCGTTTCATTATCTCGTCCTGTTTTTGGTCATCATAAAAACAGTAGATGTCTTCTTCAGTGGGTGACAACTGATTCATTGTTTGAAAAGTCACATTTCCTTGGAGTGATACCTGATTTGGGTTTCTATCAGTGTTTTGCTTTATAACAGGCAGTTCAAGCCTCCTGGCTGGGACATGGCTTTGCCTCTGTCGCTGCTGATGCGGCGACTGGTCCCGGATTCTTTGGTTGGCAACTCTGTCAGCTACCTCTTTGCTTTGCATCAGCACCCTCTGAGTTGGGATGACATGTTTGGTTGTTCTGTTAATTAGACTGACTGATATGTCAGGTTGGTAGCTAACCCTATTGGGCTTGTGGAAGTGTGAGAAAATTCTTAGGTCTTCAATCCTTTTTTCTTCATCATCAACCAGCTCCTGTTTGTTTATACTTTTGACTCTACGATCTTTTGCCTCCTTCTCCTCTGCAGGATACTGTAGTGTTTCATCACTCAGTGATGTGGTGCTGGAGAAGTTTACAGGGGTGCCTTCTGCAGAATCCGTAAACGATGAGTCATCAAGCTGTAAATCTTTCTGTGTCATTGCTGCCTTTCTTCCAGGAGGCATTTGGGCCCTGACCTTTGGAAGCATCATGTAGACTGGCAGGTGGATAGGCTTGTGGCTCTGAGAATTTAAAATATGGGGTGGTATAGTGGTCATCAGTGAAGGTGTAACCTTTCTAAACCTAGAGGGCATTGCTGAATTGATACATTCCTTTAGAATTTCAATGTCATCATCAGAGGTGCCCTCACTGTATCGCTCTCCTTGTTCCACGCCGTGTTCATCGTTGTCAGGAAATTCAGAGTTGTTGTCACTTTGCTGGAGCAGAGGAGTTAGTTTGAGCTCCACATCCTTCTGGATGTAGTGCTCGTGAAGAGGGAGTGCGCTTAGGCTTGAGGCACAGGAGAAGTTCTCTGTGGGCTTCTCTACAGTGAAGTAGATCATGGTATCCAGATCAGGAGGAAGGTTGAACCGCTCCTTGAAGTCTGCAATGTCCATGAACCTACACAGGGTGGACTCCCACTGACCTGCTGTCCCACCGCTCTGAGTCTCTTGACCATTTGAATCAACACAGCATGGAGTTTTGCTTCGGCTTGGAGGCATGGTCTGCCCGGGACTGTCAGGAAGATCACTGGGACTGATTGTTCCATCAATCATCTCACTGCATGGGTCACTCTGGATGGAGCTGGCAATAGATGGAGACTCAAAGCTGCCCAGAGAACTGACTGAGCTACAGCGACTCATGACCAAGGGAGTCTCGTGGATGTAGTTATCTGAGGAACTAGATGGGGATCTATCTTCTATTGCTGGTGATACACTCTTCAGGAACACATTTTCTTTCTTGGCAGGACAGGGAATTTCAGTGGGATTGGTTTCATCACTGGGAAAGGTCTTTGAGTCAGTCACAAGCAACTGGCTGTCACTCAGATCTTCCAAAGTCCCATCATCCTCTCCTCTCTTCACCACCTCCCCATCTTCCACCTCGATGATCTCTAGTGATGAGTCACTCTCCAGCTCATTATCACTCTGTCCATCAAGTGCGCCATCGCCTGAGGACAGCGAGGATAGCGAGCTGCAGCGAGAGAAGCAGATGGGTGTATTTTCCACTGAGTATTTCTGGACTGTTTCCATTGGCCCAATAGTGGGGCTTCTGGTCGAACTCATGGGAGAAAACTTAGTGAGACTCCCACCAGTCATCACTGTTGGAACCCATGCCTGCCGTCTCATTGCTTGGGCAGCCTGGACATTGATAGCTGTTTTTGCCACACCAAATTTGGCCACACTCTGGATAAGCGGAACATGTTGGTATGAAGGAGACAGCTTAATGGAGGTCATACTAGCATCAGAGGACATTTTAGTGGATGCACTGGCTGGTGTTTGTAGGGGCAAGTCCTGGTTCTTCTCTGTGTCTGTGCTACTGAGCTCTGGGGCTCTAATTTCTTTGTTATCAACACAGTCTCTCTCTGGAATGTCTCCCTGGCTGCCTTCATTTAAAGCAGGCGGTCTCACATTAAGGAACCCCTGATGAGCCACCTTAAGGTCCAGTTGGTTGGGGCGTTTTTGTGGCAGAGCTGCAGCTCTAGCTGAGGGTGGGACTTGGTCTTTGCTGCCACAGTAGCCATCGCTGGTGCTGCCACTGTTAAGACTATCCGTGGAAAGGCTTGTGTGTGCATTTTTTAGACGTAACAAAGCATGGGCCCTACTAAGACGCTCTCTGTGTGTCACGCTGCTTGTATCAGAAAGACGGCACGGGGAGCAGGATTTGGCCCGGGCCTTGTTCAACTCATCCAGTCCATAAGGCCAGTCTGCAAAGTGGTCTTCAGAGCTGAGGCTGAAACTGTCCTCTGAGGATGTGTGCATGGTGATGTCCTCCACTAGTCGGTCAATCTTGGCCACAGTGTTAGTGATCCTCTTGGCTAGCGTGTCAGCAGCAGCAGACAAAAGACCGTCAGACAGAACATGTCTCTTCTCCACTGGCCGGGGCGGCTCCACGTCCCTCTCAGGTTCATTCTCCTTCTTTCGAGGTTGGTTTTGGAGCATGTTAGAGTTAGTCAGATACATCGACAGCATGGAGAAACTTCCGGTGTCCAGGCTACTGGATCCATTGGGGCCTTCGTCATCATCAAAGCAACCGGAGTCTGATGCGTAATCCCTGGCCAGGCTTTCAATGTGGCGGAGAGGCTTGTTGAGGCCGAGGTGCTTGGGACTCTGTTTGTCGAGAGTATCAAAGGTCTCTGAAAGGTGCCTAGCATCTAGCTCCGCCTCCAGAGCCTTTTGTTTCCTCATGTAGAGGGAGGGCATGCAGGAGCCGGGTGACATGATCGCAATGTCCTTATATTTGAGCGGCCTGTTGGTGAGCAGATTTCTCAGTGCTGCGGCACTGCCCATGGCTATCATCTTGTGCTTGGAGTGGATGAGGTTACGCAGCATGCTGACTGCTCCCAGGTCCCACAGGAGCTCTTGGTCCTTGGGACTGCGGGCAGAAAGGTTCCACAGGGTTCCACAGGCATTGCTCACAATGGTCAGACTGTGGGAGCGCAGATGCTGCAACAGAGTCTGGAGTAAGTTGTGATCCCTGAGGATTTGTCTGCATAAAGAAACAATAAAACAAAATTAGCTAATATTGTCTAACTAAATAACAAATGTATACATCAAAACGATCATGTTAGATTATGATGAATGACACATCAAACATACAAACAATTAACACTTTGTCACATAGTAATGACCTAATCTTAATTTGTTATTCAACATTTTAGTATTAGAAACGCACCTGTAATCTTCTCGTGTAGCCACCAGGCTAGACACATTCCGGAGGATTCCCCCCCCACTCTCAATGATGGCCAGTGAGTTGGTCTGGCAGCGGTAGGTCAGGGTGCTGACCAGGAAGCCCAGCGCTCCATCCACTGAGCAGATAGACACCTTGTTCTCCACGCTGTGAGCAGACAGGTTCCACAGAGCGCTCAGCAGGCTCTTCAATGTTGATTCCTAGGAAGCATACAGCGTTTTAGGACCATGTGTAGGACTGTGTAGGACCAGGACGGACCATGTAGGACCATTTGCCATCATTTTTGAAGACCATGTGAAGACACAAATGTTCTACCAACATAAAGACCTAGCCACAAATTCATGTTTATATTAAATGTATATAATGTGCGTGGGTGGTGGGCCTTGCCTTCGTGGCTTGAAGAGCACAGGTAATCAGAGGAGGCACACTGCCGATATCTCGGAGGACCTTCTTGCTGTTGATGTCGGCCCTCCACGACAGGTTCCTAAGGATGCTGGACACCACCTGGTGCAGCTCTTCACTGTCGGACGCCAGCTGGGCCACCAGGGCCCGCAGACAGCTCTTCTTGGAACACAGAGTGGCCTGAATGGAGGGGAGACCCACAGCCATGACATGGACGCACTCTTCAAACAGCTGTAAGTAAGTATCATGCACAAGGGGCTAATGTTGTACTGTAGTAGCACACAGGCGGGTGGACCCAAACGCACGACAGCAGGCGACAGGTAGGCACGGGTTTAATGAAATGGACTAAACAGGCTAAAAGTACAAGCATCAAGACACTAAAAGACCCGACAAAAACACGTAACTCGGGCTTATAAGAGAAACAAAGACTATTGGGCGACGTAACAAGGGGCAGGTGAAACTGATTAAACAATCAACACACGGACAGGACAGACAGACAGGGACGGACGGCACACCGTGACACACGCTACACAGACAACACTATCAGGCACATGTTCATCAACAGTGGCTGTTGTTGTGTGTGGCGGTGGCTTGGTCTGGTAATGAAGTTCTACAGGGTGGGAACCCATAACCCTGGCAACGCTGTGCTCGGGTAACTGGGGCGCAGTGATAGCTCGATAGTCCAGGCTGTACCTTGTTGACAACATCTCCGAACGTCAGATTAGTCAGCGCCATGCCTGCGTAGCGACGCAGCGCCATGTTAAAGGGGTCGTTCAGCATCCCGTACATCTCCTGGTCCAGGTGGATTAGGTCTGCAACCACCTGAAGACCGCCTGAGTACAAAGCAGCAGGTGTGACACTCGTCGAGCACCAGTAGCTACCATTATATTAGCACAGCATCCAGCAGGTAAGCCAACCTAATTCATTCATGGCTCGCCTGTACTCCTCTTCAAATGAGAGCTTCATCACAGCACACATGGCCTGACATATCTGAGGGTCTACTGGCTCCGGGATGTCTGGAGATAGTGGAGAAAATGAAAAGGAGGACATACATTTCTGAAATCAGAAAACAAACAAAAGAGATAATCGACTCAAGTGTAACTTCAGCCCCAGCTCCGAGCCTGACCAATCACTGCACAAGCTTAGTCGAGGTGAGGGGGCTGTTAACATTAACACTGTACAACATACAGTGCTCCAATTGTTCCAACCGTTCTCTTGTAAGTCAGCAAAGGCCTTGGGTTATTTTAACCAAAGATGGCGTGTAATGTAGAGCCATGTTCAGCCCATAAAATGCAGACTTCTATAGAAATGGGAGTCGTCTCAGTATAGCCCCAGCATTGACGCGCGTCCTCATCACAGTGCGGCCCCAGCACTTAGCCCACAGCTCAACACACATGCTCCACACTCACCAGTAGTTCTGGCCCCTCCCACCAGCAAGGGTGTGTGGGCGTGGCCCTCCATCCAGTCCCACCCGGAGTCACAGTGTGTCCTGATCTGCTCCAGCATGTGCAGGATCCTCATCTCTCGGCGGGCTTGCCCCTCGTCCTGCTGGGAGTGGATGATGTTGTGCAGGGCGGCGCTGGCCCGGGACTTGGCCTCGCGACTGGCCTCCCTGGCGCCCCCCGGTGCTTCATGCAGGATCTGCACCAGCAAGGGGACGCAGCCGGACTTGCGCATGGCGATGCAGCTGTCCTGAGAAGTGGACATGGCCAGGAGGGTGCAGGACATCTCCTCCTTATCACGGTTGGCCAGCATGGACAGCAGCCAGAACATCATCTCCACCTGCAGTGGGCCGAGCCATGACGTCACTTCCTGTTGTCCTCACACAGGTATGTGGTGTTGCCCTTATATACCATATATATATACATGTCTTCTATTCTAGTCTGTGTCCTACTGCACCTCTGTTTAAAGGGTCTATCTTTCATTTTAGATCATTTAAATACATATACATTGAATAAAGTCACTGAGTAAATCACAGTGTTAACTAAGATCTCCTATGAAACGTGATAAACACAGAGGATGGCCCTAAATAGTTAATTATCCTGTCTGATATGGTTTTTGACATCAATATTCAATACACACCTTGCTTCCTCCTTCAGCGGCAATGTCCTGGCTGACAGCAGCAGGTGCATTCTCAGTGTCACCAGCAGGGGGCTTCTCATCGATGCAGAGCTGCAGAGAGGAGGGGTAGGCAATGGAACTATGTATTAATGAGAGAGACCAGGAGCGATCAGCATCTGGTTGCTGATACCATCATGTTTAGTGGGTAGTTTGTAATCTTTGATGTCCATTCCTATTTTGTGATTAGGTCAAGTATTTTAAAACGTTCTTTGTATGTAGGCTTATACACGTCTAGTTTTTTAGTATTACCAATCCAAGTGAAAATACTACTTTCAGGAAAATTATGTTAAGTAGAGAACTCTTTTTCTTGAGACAGCTGTAAGTACAAACGGACATGACACCCACATTGGTGTTACACAATGTTTACCCACATCTTGGTGCATTGCCGTGACTAATATCTGAATCAGCACTGACAACAGTCTGTTGTCCCCCTACTTCCCAGGGTTACTGTATAGAATGTATGTAGTTAAGTATGAATGGGACTGGGTGTAATTTCAGTTCCAGCCCATACTGCACAGATGAGAGGAGAAAGCGAGTGACCTGAATCAGTGCTTGCGAGGGGTTTCCTACCCAGAACCCAGGGGCCTTGCCAATCCACAGCATAGAGGAGGCACTGCCTATGATGCTAAAGCTGCCTTCCTGCTAATCCTCCGCCCGTAGAGACCCCTCCGCCCGTAGAGACCCTCCCCCCTCCATGTTGTCACTATGGCAATGCGTTGGCATGTGTGCCTATAACACTATAAAGACTGACTTGAACTGAAGTGGGTGGGACACGCATTAATCATAGTATGGTCCTATTTATGTGGGAACAAATTAATTATGTTGATTATTAGCCCAAATGATGGTGGCAAAGTGCTGAACAGATGAACGATGGATGGATAGCCAAATTGGGAGGCAGTTACGTTAAACAGCTTCATCAACAGAGATGAGCAAAAACAAAGCGCGCCTGGACCCAAGCGTGTAACCAAGCTCACAGCCAATCACTACTCTATCCTGCTCTTCTGTTTCCATAGCAACTGGGAGGCAAGAGAGAAAGGAGGAGGGGTAGTTTGTAGTCCATCAGCTGGAGGTTCATATAAATGCAGAACCATTATACTGTATATCTAATAGGTTAATGGCTGCCTACTAGTGTAGATTACTGATCCTCACACGCACACACACACACACACACACACACACACTAGATACGTCCATATATACAATTCAAAGATAATGTCATGTTCATGGCCTTTATGGTAGTATGGTGGTCATATCTGCTTGTATATGCTCATATTCCTAAACACACACAAGGGAAACATAACTGCCATACCCTAGAGTTTGTGTGTATATATTGGAAAAAATGCTTTAAAGACAAATATGGATACACAGTCTGGTAACGGTACTGACAGAACAGAGATTACATTCTTATTTTAGCATCAGACACAGATAATAATTTACACACTTTCCATCAAACTGGCTGCTTAACTGATCAACAGACAGGCAGACAGACCATGAGTGCTATGCACATTTGGAGATTATAGGGGTCTGTAACCAAAGTAACATTAAAAGCTGAAAATCACTGTCTCACTGGCATTGTGCATGTGTGTATGTGTCTGTGTAGGAGATGGTGCTTCAGCTCAAACATCCCCTGCCCCACACACACACACACACACACACACATGCATGCACACACACACCCACACTTATGTACTATGTATTCCCCACCAAACCGGTCTGGCATGCAAGAAAATGTTGAGAGAGAGAGAAGGAATGTGTGTATCTGTGAAGCAATGTTAAGCGATGCTTGCTGTCATATAGTGTCCGTGTCGAATTCACCTCGTACACGCAACCGAACACGTAAGTAAACTGGACTGCCCTGGGTTTCAGGTCGAAATGTTAGAACTGGGTTATGGAAGTGTAACGCCGACGCATTGGAGATGGAGTCTTCAAAACCTAATACTGATTCAATGTTTCCTACACAACCTTTTCAATAAAAAAATCTGTTGACACAGGAGATTAAACAAAAAAGAAACACATTGTAAATTGTGGAAGTGAATATAATAAACTTGTGGTCTTAAACTAAGATTTACTAGTTAAATGTGTCTTTATACGGTGTATAATATATTAACGTTACAATAACCTTTTCATCTAAATCTGTACATGCCTAATGTACCATTCAAAGCCTTTCTATTGACAGTTGTTTAAAATGTAATCTTTTCCTTTTTATTTTTATTTTATTTTATTAATGGCGTTACAGCGGAGAGGTTGATGGAGATTGCTGGTGGGTAAAAACATGTGAGTTGACCCGCACCTTTTTATATATTTTGTAGACTTCCAAAATTCCCTCCAATGTTCAATAAAGTCAGTCTGTCTGTCTGTCTGTCCGGTAGACGCCTGCTATTTGATGCTGGACCCCAACACAGCCAGCGTGGAGCTGTCTCTGTCCCCAGACAAGAGGCGTGCGTGTCGCGTGTGGCTGGAGCACCAGTACCCGGCCCACCCCGAGCGCTTCCACTGCCCCCAGGTGTTGTGTCGGGAGGGGCTGCTGGACCGCAGCTACTGGGAGGTGGAGTGGAGCGGCGGGGCCGATGTGGGCGTGGCCTACAGCAGCATCGCCCGGGCCGGAGATGTCAGCAGCTGTCTCCTGGGACACAGCTCCACCTCCTGGAGCCTGGAGTGTAGCGATGGCTGCTACACACCGTGCCACCGCAACAGAAGGGCCCGGGCCTCGTGTCCCAGGCCGTTTGGCCGCAGGGTGGGGGTGCTCCTGGACTGGCAGGTGGGGACGCTGTCCTTCTACTGCGTCTCCTCAGACAAGATCACGCTCCTGCACTGCTTCAAGGACACCTTCACACAGCAGCTGTATCCCGCCTTCTGGCTGTGGGGGAGCCACGCCTCCGTGGCACTGTGTCACGTGGCGCGGGAATGGGAGCGCTTGTTGCGCTGAATGATGTCTCCCCGCAGGGTGGTGACATATGTCCTTAAGCTTCTTTCTGCTCTTTGGATAGTGAACTCCGTCTGCTTGGCCGGTTACCGCCCTGACATGCTTGTTTTGTGCTTTTCATTTCTAAATAGTTCCTATGTTAATGTTGTGTTTATGTGTTTTAAAGAGTAACTACACCCTAAAATTTGTGAATATTGACAAGGTCTCTATCCCTAAATATGGATTTTATGGTCTGAAAACGTTAAAAATCGCCCCAGGACCTTGCTGGTTTCCAACTGTATTTTTAGTCCACTCGTATGTCATCAGATTAAAATGCTAACATTTATGCTAATGTCGTCCCCCTCTCAGCCCCTCCCCTCCCCTCACCCAGCTCCTTCACTATTGTTTAGCATTTAACAAGTTAAGACTCAGAGCTAAAGTCACACTTCTATAAATGAACATGTCATGTTGTCACGTTGTGTGTGCGTGTGTGCGTGTGTGTGTGTGTGTGTGTGTGCGTACCTGTAGCTGGCTGTTGTCCTGGGCCCCTCGGGTCTCCTGCAGCTCTCTTTCCAGCTGTTCCAACCGAGCAACCCGCATCTGGAACACACACACACACACACACACACACAAACACGCACACACACACACGGACACACACACAGAGGTCAGGCCAACAGTGTGGGGATGTTGACAGTGCACTAGCAGTAACTAACCAGACTATTCATACTGCCTTCAACAGCAGTATCACAATCATTCACTGTTCAGTCTGTATTGGTTCCTATGGTTACTATGCTTGGTAAACATGTATAGTAGACGTTCATTTATACCATTATTTTTACATTGTTGTATGTATTCATAGTAACCAGAACATCAATTATTCCACCTGTAAAATGTTTATTATATTTATTTAACAAAGTTGTTCCAGTCCTGCTTTGAGTCTGTCTGGGTACCTGGTCTGGACTGTTCTGGTCTACTACTGTCAGTGACGTGCGGTCAGGTGCGGCAGGGGAGGCACTGCCTCCCCTGTCATAAAATGTAAAAAAACTAAATGATTAAAAATAAATACATAAATATTTGTCCACTGCTCCGTGATCAAAATTGAATTATTGCATGATTCCAGTAATTTCCAATTATTTTTATAGTCAATGTCGCTGAATGAACGAGCGAA
>JAODTR010000019.1:3020078-3036130 GCA_025399935.1 Amblyopsis rosae
CCCCCCCCCCCCCCCCCCCCCCCCCCCCCCCCCCCCCCCCCCCCCCCCCCCCCCCCCCCCCCCCCCCCCCCCGGCAAGAGTCGCGCCTCACCGTAATTGAGTAAAGGGAGAGGTGAGAGCGGAGCGTGATGGAGCGCTCAAGCTGCTCGCCGACCTCATTTCTCCCCCGGTGACTCTGAATAATGAGCTGTGCTGAGGTGGCACGAAAACGGTGGCCTGAGAAACTATGGCAACACGCGCTACCTGTTTTAGAGCTCGTCTGTGTGTGTGTGTGATGTACCTGTGCCCAAACGTTCCAGAGGGTTCTGTCTGAGCAGCAGGGCGATGAGCTCCTGTGCGTCAGCAGGGGGTGCATCCTCTCCTTCAGGCCAGTTAATCTCATCTGCAAACACCGTGTCACACACACACACACACACACTCTCTTTAGCCTCACAGTATTCAACACACTGGTACGGTGAATGCTCACAGGTTAGCAATACTGGTGGATCAGGTGAGAAATGTGCAATGCTTTATATTTTCTGTTAGCAAATACCAATGTAGCAAATAGCTTTACAAGCTCAGGAGTGTGAAACACATAGCTTTGAGCTTTCTCAAGGGCAGATTTCACTTGTGAACAAACGTCTAATATGGAAAATGCATTCAGGCATCTCAGTGACTTGATATACAGTGTTATGTATGCAGACGTTGTGCCACACATTGAAAGCATGCATGTTTAATGAAGAGCGCATGTTCAATGGAGACAGGAAGGCAAAGTGATGCGTTATTAGGACGATTCAGCAACATTTGTCCTCCATTTTAAACCTGATTTGGTATGAAGATATGAATATGTATGTAGAGCTGGAGGCTCCATGCATGCGTTCAGGCCCTTCAATTAACAGTCAGTCCCAACTGGCCTGCTGTGATTGCGAGCAGACCAAACGTGTCGTGGCACACCATTCATTCTCATTGGACAGACAGGCTGCCATCACGATGCAACACATTCCCTCAGCATCGCCGCATAAACAGTCACATTTGCATTTTGTGTCTTCTATGAGCTGCCATTCACATTCATAATGTCCTTTCAAGAGGAAAGGAGGTGAGTTCACAATAATGTTATGCTTGGGTATGGGTCAGAGTCAAGCTGAATGCCAAACACTGCCATCTGCTTAGCTACAGTAAGGCTTTCAAGCAGCTAATGTCATCTAATTCATTTAGAAATGGACATCAGCAGCTAATTTATATTGATGAAATATCCCATGCACCGTGTCCTAGCAGCAAAATAAATATGTATGTATGAGTATGACAGAGCATTGTACTAATCATTACAATGTTTATGGTTCAAGACAGACATTTGTGTCAAAAATACCGTCGGCATGCAATTTATAACACAAACATGGGAATGGATGTATTTTACTGCTTTACTGATGTCTGCCATTATATCATCACTCACAAATTACAATGTATTCTATTTAAACCACTAGTTATTCCATTTAACACATAACCTATGCTGCTCATTTATACAACATATTTCCCGTAAAGCCGTACATTGCAGTTTCCTTCAGTTGTGACCCCAAAAGACTTGGGGTCACATAGTTTAATAATGACACCAGACATCTGTTGTACTTGACACGTCACTTATACATCAACACCGTCTTTGAGGAACACAAAGACGGCATGTGCTCTAGCCCTCTAGTGGAGCCTCGTGAGACCACCCTAGTCTTACACGCTCCATTTAATTTTGCCTCAAGAATCAGTCTAGAACCCCTCTATCAAAAAACATTTGTCGTAAAGAGGGAGCTAATACATTTCAATCAAACTTCCATACATGCGACAAAACGATCTACCTTTATCTGCTCCAATCAGCATCAAATATCAGCCAGATCACGGGAATTAGAATTTCAAAAAATTTCATTATGTCATTTATTCTAAATGTAATCACAGCAACACAACTATTAAAACACAAGGCAAGAACATTAAATGAAACTAACCACTTATGACTTGTCCAAACAGCTCCTCTGGAGTGTCTCCAAAAAAAGGCACACATCCCACGAGGAATTCATAAAGGATGATTCCCATGGCCCACCAGTCCACAGGCTTCCCATAGCCCTGCCTCAGGATGACCTCTGGGGCAATGTACTCTGGGGTCCCACATACCTGTTGGCAAAACGACACACCTTCAACAGCAGGCCAAGGAGACGTCACCATGGTCCAGCCCAACATTTGCTTCAACAAGTGTCACCTGCTTGTCAGAGAACTCCCTGGCGTCTTTTTCTATGTGTCCCTCATAGAGGTTGGTGGTCATATTCATCAGGCCCACCTTGGACAAGCCAAAGTCTGTCAGCTTGATGTGTCCCATCAAGGTCACCAGCAAGCTACAGGACGTGGGTGGGCAAATGGGAAAGAGGAGAGATTGGTAGGATGAAAGAAGGTCGGTCACTAACTGTAAACACTATGTGAGCAGACACATACACGCTAACATTTGAATCATTCAAATATCAGACTGCCCAGTGAGTAATGTATATGTCCCCGAGGAAAGGTAGCTACATATGCTGGTACATTGACATTAGGCAAATGTTTGGATCTCTGAAGAGGTTTAAATTCTAATACTGTCCAATAGCATGGTATAATGTTTTCAGTATTATGTCAGATTAGAACTATATGGGTATTATGACTTCTAAAAAGTTTTTTTTTATGATTATGGTAATTTCCCCTTGTAAAATGGTTTCCATCAAGGAGCTGCCATTTTGTTTTTATTTAGGACTCACTTGTCTGGCTTGAGATCTCTGTGGACAATGCCATAATTGTGGAGGTACTCCAGGGCAAGGACTGTCTCTGCGAAGTACATCCTGGCCATATCCACAGGTAGAGGACCCATGTTCTTCAACAGAGTGGCACAATCCCCTCCTGCAGTTGCATAGGGAATGTGTTATTGTTGAAATATCAAAATGGGACATCACTCTCAGTGTACCTCAATGCAGTCACAATTCTCTACCACTCCCCATACAGACTCATACATTCTCTACTCATTGCCTACTATCTTTTTCAAAAAGAAATAAAAAAAAGGTATAGTAAACGACTGCACGCTAATATACTTTGTCAAATTCAACAATGATCTCCTCATGGTCCGCTAGCATACCATTTTCTGTGCATGCTGAAAAGATAATCTGGAGTCTCTACACTGCTCTGGCTCGGTAAGTACGAACACAAGCTCACAATCTTTTATCCTAGGGTAGCGCTTCTGAGAGACCACCCTACGGCATTAAAGAGAGAGGGGTTTTTGTTTATCCAGAATTACTTACTATACTGGAAGCACATGGGGGACAATTAACCAAGCGTAAAATGTATGCAAGAGGAAAGCATTTGATTTACATTAAATGTTTGCATGTATCAACAGTGGATGTTTACTCTGCATGACTGTGTGTTGTACAGAGGGGACAATCCGCTGGGTCGCTGACCTACCTTCCACATACTCCATGACCATGCAGAGATGCCGCCTACTCTCAAAGGAGCAGTACATGGAGACCACAAATGGGTTCTCGGCAAAGGTGAGGATGTCTCTCTCCACAAAGGCCTGCTGGATCTGGTTCCTCAGGATCAGGTTCTGTTTGTTGATCTTCTTCATGGCAAACCGCTGCTTGGTTTCCTTGTGTCGGACCAAATACACAGCACTGAAAGGACAGTTGGGAGATTAGAAAACGTATGGGAGATAGATGTATACACCAAGTGAATACACAATTGGTCCATACAGTTCTAGTATTGTAGTCTGGAAAGACTAGCCACTTACTTGTCACATGAACTGACAACAAATATGTACATTCTCTGTCTTTCCCTATTCTAAATGGAAAGGGGGGCTCTTACCCATAGGCACCATTGCTGATGAGTTTCATCATTTCAAAGTCTATCTCACATGGTTTACGCCGACATCGTAAAGCTGCACTCAGGCTCTGCGACTGATGTGGGGGAAAGGGGAAAACAATCACAACATTAAAAACTGCAAGATTGCATTCCACTTGTCTTCTTAATATGATACAGAAACGTACAGAGTCATCCGTTTCAGGGGTTTCTGCAATCCCACTATCACAGCTGGTCAGGTGAGCGATTTCTGAAAAAGAAACAAAATCTAGCAATTAAACCCATTAAGAAGTGCTTACTAGACTACCATACCACAACGTTATCGAGGTCTACTCAGTCAGTCAAAACGATAAACAGCGGTTTCCTGTAACTTTATTTACTTGCTAGGATTGAGGTAGTGGCTGGCTGAGATTTGCACAGCTAAATAAATGGAGGGGAACTGTGGCAAAACTAACACACCCACCATCCATTTAGAAAACCACAACCCCAGAACAAGTCATTATGAACCGTTATCAAGCCAATGTCCATATGTCCTAGAGATAGGGCTAAGCCATTTCCATCCTGCTTAACATCTGTCCTTTGCTTATAGGTCTGCATCACGCATGGAAGGCACCAGGCAAACAGAGTACGCAGGGGACTCCAGGGAAACGAATGGTAAGACGGGCTGAGGCATGCCAGCCTGTGTGGATCTGGCTCAAGTCCGTGGGGAGGCCATTTCTTTCTAATTAGTCATAATGACTGTGGATTAGTGAATCACGAGAGATGTTGGGTCATTAGAAAGGCAGTCTGTTCCGTAAAGGACATTAGTCAACAGCGGTGAGCGTTTTTGTCTGTGAGTCCGTAGCCTCGCCTAATTATTCCATATTATTTTTATATTTTACCTTCTGAAACTGAACCGTTTTGTCTTCAATGGTAAACTAATATTGAATAATGTATCCAGAGTGACATGTGCGAGAATCTATCCCTTTTCTAAAAGAGCAAAATAAAATGTTTTGCGAGAGTGATAGCGTTTCCCAGAGCAAATACTACATTTCCCATGTGCCCCGTTGCCACGTCGCTTCCTCCACTCAGTGTCGTTAGTTCAACAGAAACACCAGCTGTTCTGCAAGATGTATGGCGTTGAGGCAATATAACAAGAACCTCCTCGCACTGGGGCCACTAAATCGATTTGTTAGGGGTTATTTTGTTCACAGGGCATTCATATACCTAGCAAAATCATGTCTCTCAATCGCTGACCACTAAACAGGAAGTGATTTTCTACCTTCCAGAGGGTCTCGTGTGAGTCCCAGTTGGCTAATGATGTAGCGCGGGATGTCTGTCTTGATGCCCTGGCCTTCTTTGGCATGTCCCTCTGCAGCCTCTAGGAGGTGGTAGAACTCCTCTGGGTCAAACTCCTGGACACACATTACAAACAGTAACCACTTACAAGGCCTTTCTACATGTGGTTGTCCTCCTTAGGTAGCTGTGTGTGTGTCACAGAAGGACGTTATGGAGAAACGTACCAGGCATTCCAAGAGCCGAGCTGGTCGGGCAATGACAATGAGGATCTTCTTCACCAGCTCCTTGATGAAGTTGACCTCTTCACTGTCTGACCTCTCTGTAGACTGCAGACAAGGCAATGAGAGGAGACTGAGCCCCTTCAAGGCTTCATACACCACTGTTTCATAGGGGTTACTACAAGGAGAGGGTTGCGCTGAAACAGGTTACGTTCCTGTGTACTACTGAGGCTTTCTTCTACATTGACTGTTTTGCCTCTATGTTCTAAGTCTATGCAGCACGACACCTTTCTGTCCTGACCCATTATCTGTCCTGACCTATCTGATAACCCGATGTAGGGTGGCAGTGGTGCCACGGGTAGAGCAGAGAGATCAAAACGTCGCTGGTTTGAACCATGGGCTAAGCGTCAAAGTGTCCCCGTGCAAGACACCTACTGTAACCCTAACCGCTCCTGGTGGACAAATGGTGCCATGCATGGCTGACAACACCATCCTCGGTGTATGAATGTGGGTGTGGATGGGTGAATGCCATTTGAATGGCCCAGAAGGTTATAAAAGTGCCATATAAATGCATTAGCATCATAATACATTTGAGTGAGGAGCTGCCCACCTGCCTTAACACTGTGGCATCAATAGACACCTACCTCCTGGTACAGCCTCTCCAGTTTGTCTGTTAGCTCGCAGAAGTAACTGGACGTGATGAGCCCCAGGCGGCTCTTCTCCAAGCAGTCTCTGGCCAGCTCGGTGATCTGGTGATGCGCGAAGCCTAGCACGCCGTCTGCCAGCGGGAGGAAACTCTCTGTGCAGTTGGTGCGGATGATCTCTTGGATCCTCTCCTCCATCTGAGCGGTGGCCTGCGTATGAACATATTATGTTGAGGGCGTAGCCTCAGCAGAAACAGCTGCTTGAGCCGGCCCCATGCTGTAATGCTGTTGCCGTTTGTGATGTCACACATCACGAGCCAATCAGAACGAAGAAGTGGACCACCACTGGGCGTGTCCACACCTGTCTGCCTTCAGAGTTCCATTAACATCAGTACAATTCAAAATCATTTAGTCCCTTTTTGTGTTCTGTTGAGTCTGTTGGGTGTTCTGTTATTCTAGTAGAATGTCAGAGGGGTTCAGGGCTCTGTGCAGACTGAAGGCTGATCACAGCTGTGCACATACAGTAAGGACGTGGTGATGTAGGATGTTCTCACAAGTTTGAAGGAGTTCGAATTGAGGCTACATTTAGGGAATGCATCAAGAGCACCTGATCTTGAGCCTCACCTTAGGAAACCGTTCCTTGTAGACGTGATTCATCATGATAATCTCATGGTCGTAACACGATGGAGATCTTCCAGGGCTGGAAGAAAAGAAATCAGAAACTTTCATAAAATACATTTACTGAAAAGGTATAAACTTTAATACAGTACACTAGATACTATGAGCAGTGGCTCTTCAAATGTTTGTGCCTAGCCCTCACAAAAGAAGTGGATCCTATCTTGCAAACCTAAACCACTTCTCTTTATAGAATATCAGAATTGGCTTTAATAGGCTTTGGGGAAGCCACTGTGCTAGAGAAGTTCAATCAGTGTGAGCAAACCCCCGGTCTTACGGTCAAGGCAACGTGTGTTTGCTCAGAGCAGCATGTACCTGAGACTGCGGGAGCGAGGTCGCATGGAAGCGGCTCGGCGACATTCGTCCCCGGAGATGCTCTCGGTGCAGAAGTGCTTGGACAGGAAGTGCAGCTCATCAGGCGTGGGCTGAAAGGGCAGCTGGTGCAGCTTCTCCTGTGATGAACAGGATGACTGGAAATGAAATGAATATATATTCAACAAGAAAAGAACACAAAAAAAACGCTGGCGTTTTATTCTTGCATGAAACATGACGACCTCCCAACACAAGTTCCTTCATGGCATATGATGCATCATACAGTATACACATATTAATCCAGTCAGTTGCCAGTTCCTGTCATTTATATGATTTCCCCCAGAGCTGCTGTAATTGAGACCATGTTCTCTGTACACAATGTGAAAGGAAATTAAAGAGACCAATACCACAGAGTACAAATATACTACATTCCCTGGGTATGCTCCTCAGTGGCATTACAGGGCCCCAGAACCCCATTTTCCCGCCCCTGCTCACTGTGTAAGTTTGAACTGTGCCACGCTGGCCTTGGATGTTCTGCCGCCCTAGGAACGACAAACAATGCTGCTTTGGGAATATCGACAGTGTCAAATAAACTTTTGCCTATGTCAGTGACCCAGCCTATAGTCAGCTGATAGCCTACACCTTTTGTCTCCTTGCAATTCACGTCATTCTTCTATGTGCGTGCCGAGAAAATCATCCGGTAGCTGACGACTACACAGCCCTGGCTCCGGAAATGGGAACGTAGGGTGGCGAACACCGCTCACAACAACAAAGCCACTTGTTATTAACTTCACGGTGCATTTCAAGGTGTGGGGAGGCACTGCAGAATGATATTGCTTTGATTTGAGCGCAAAGTTAGGAAGCATTCTCAAGAATGGCTGACCCTGCTGTGTCTTTAACAAATTGTTTTATTTATATCTTTACGCTGCCAATTGTCAAAATGCCACCTCAAATTAATGCCTCAATTAATGCCGCCTCTTGCCTAATGGGCGGGCCGGCGCTGGAACTGTGCATTTGTATGTTGAGTTATGGGAGGTGCATGTGCACTTACATTTTTAAAGCAAAACAACAACACAAACAAGCACAACAGCAGCCTTTAACGACAGTGTCCTATCTATATGCGTTTCATTTACACCAAATGAAGGCTGACATACTGTACAGACGTTTACGCCACACATTAAAGCGAAGTTAACAGGGCAAGAGAAAGATCGATTAGAGAGAGAGCGTAGCAGCCAGTGTAGGTTTGCCAGGTCGCTGAAGTTACCTTTACTCTAAACAAATCTGTTTAAAGTCTGGGTGGCCTCGTGAGTCAGACAGACAGGGGACCCTAACCCTAACACCCACAAAGGCCTTGCAGGGTGAGCCATTCCAGGCACCACATTGAACACCACGAACATGGCAAATCACCCTGGCCAGCAGAAATCCCACCACACTGCTTCTGATAGCAGAAACATCAATAGCTTGACCTGTTCAAGTTGTGATAACAGCATGGCGGATGTGGCCAATACTTACAGACACGGTAGAACTGGGAGTGTTGGTGCCATACCCAGAGGACGGGAGAGAAGCCAGTGACCAGCGACGACCATCGCTCCTGTGATACAATGACGTAGATATCAATGATATAGGCTGTCGTGTGTGTGTTCCTGTTTTCTGCTCACCCAAGAGAAATGGAAGTGGATATTTCATTACTATACAAGTACACACAAATGTTTTTGTAGAGGACTGGTGGCTCGCTATATCAGAACATATATCTGTTAGAGGGATGGACTCATGTACAATTATATCCTGTATCGTGTCAAGGGTGAACAGAAAATAGAATGCGTTACTTACTGCAAGAGTTTAGAATTATAATACAAATATACAGAATATTCCATTGTGAAATAATTTGCATTTTTTAAGTCTACAAATGTGCATGAATACTACTTATGAATACTACTCCTAGGTAGATCATGGTTATCAATAGGACAGAAATGTTGGGAGCACTGTTGCAAAAGTGCCCTGCAAACCACCTACACATACTTTAACATGAACACTTAGCATTAAGTGCAGAAAGAAAATCAACAGTACAAAAACTATGAGACTTAATGAAAGGTTCACAGGAAGGAAACTCACAATCACGATGCCCGGGGAACTATGAGATATGAATCAGACTGCACTTGGAACAACAACAAATGAAGACCTAGCATGAATTTACCTGTCTGTTCTGTGGCAATGACTGTGGATCATAAAATATAAAAATGTCAAATTAAATAATAATCACACAGATATTGTGTACATAATCTAGGCTATTTTTGAAACAAGTCTTGAAGGATTAAGACTTTGGTTGTGACTTGTGTCAGTGAAGCTTCTTTAAGCTTAGATTCAGATGTGACATGCCTCTTATCAGAGCAGCTCCAACCTGGCTCTTCAACTGAACAAAGAATGGATTGAGTAACACTGCACTAGTGTTTGTGTGCTAAAAACCAGTCATACAAATCATGTATTGCTTCAGTAGGCATATCACCACTCTACCTGAAATCAATATCTAAACCCAAACATGTTTAATATACAGTTAATAATTACCTTCGTGCAAATGAGAAATGAGCTGAGGCACTGGGAGAGAAATTTCTTGGACTGTCTTGTGGACTTGTTCCTACAAAAGAAAACAAATGCAGCATAATTACAATATAAAATGCATAAAAACACATTGTCATTATTGTATTTCAACTGTATCATCTACCGACCTAGAATGTCTGCAGTACCATTTGAGATAAGCAAGTAGTCTTAAACAATGTTTGACATGTACACCGGCAACAATGATTACATGGATTTCCTCTTCTGTCTCCTCCACCTGCTGAGTCAATTTAAACTGCATGACAAACCAACCAGGTGAACTGCCAGAGCACACATCTGAATATCAAACGTACAAATATTCTCGGGAATCTGTGGGAACAGTTGCTTGTTTGAAGCAGAGTTTTGCGTTGCAAATTTGACAATAGCAGGGTGTGGAAACTGTGACAGACACAATAATAACAACTCCTGTGTCAGGAGAAACATGCCTTTTATAAGACTTGTGAAAACGTAAAATGAACGAGCATCAGGACAATGAATACACTGCAAATGCCGGGACTAGCTCAATAAGCCCAACCAAGACTAGCTTGCGCTAGATGAACACGACACAACTTGTTGGGGTAACAATAAATCCTTTTCAAGAGAAATGTCGACATACGGATAGTTGCAACATGACCAGACATCTTATCATGCTGCAGTCCACAGTATGCTGTTAACAGCAAAACCTGCCATGGAAATGTGCATGGGGGGATCCTGCAAGGCACCAATTAAGTAACCCTAAACAGTCACATGTTAATCAGATGTAATTACATGTCGCCAAAGGGCCATGTAAACAGCCATTAAAGATTTAAAGATTGTCAGCTTCCACTAATAAACACAAGAGTGTACCATAGCATAGAATGATGTTTCACTGAATCTTGTTAAATAGTGATGAGAGCCACCCACTGAACTGGACTGAAACGTTATGACAGATGATAACAGATGAGTAATCATCATCATCATCATCATCTTCCGGTTTAATAAACCCGAGGAGGACAATTTCATTAACTAATTTCAGGGGAAAGCTCTGAGCGAACAAATGACAGATTTAAGAAAGTAGAACCAAACCAAAAAACATTGCAAATTGTGCTAAAGATGTTTAAACAGTAAACAGTCCATGTTATCTCCTCACCTCTTGCAAATATGTTGCGCCTATGCCACAATGTGATGTCCTCCCAGAGCTGAGTGCATTGGCTAGCAACATCGCTGTGGCTTCCACAGTCTGACTTCATCTTAAATAACTGATACTCGGTGAAGTACTGCACAGAGCCGATTTAACACTGCAAGCCAATGGCAGGAAATAATACGCCCTGCGCTACATTAAGTCCACCTTCCCCCGTCTTATGTGCATTTCCTGTCTGCAGGCCTCCCCTTCCTACAGTATTTCAATACAATCACTGACGTGGGGCGTTCAAGGTTTAATTTGTATACCTGGCAGGATGTGTATTGGCCTTCACCGAGGCTAAAGAGAAACAAGCTAAAAAGATGTTTTGCTAATGCATACAGTGGAAATAACCCCAAACAAGAAACTGGTCATGGTTGTTTGTTGCAATTCCTCTTTTGGTCAGATACCACGTTATAAAGATGATGCACATTCCACCTTTTGTTGCATTTCTAATGGAAGCAGACTCTATAGGCAGATAATGTCTAGAGATTGGGTCAAGTGTTTTCCCCCCAATCTAGACATTTATTGCAGCCAATGGCCTGTATCCTGTCCCCTTCTGCCTATTACGAGTGTGTTTCTTGGACATACACACACACACACACACGTACCTGTAAGGGACGAGAGGGGGGAATGAGGCCGTGGTAGGGCTGAAGACTGACCACTTCCTATCAAGCTTTTTCTGTTGCTTGTTCTGCAGCTGGAAAAGATTGGGGGCAAACATTAGACAGCACTAAGGGACCCATTGCCCCTCAAAGTGGACGACCTATGAACCATTGTTCCCCTGCATGTGCAAACAGTGGCCAAGATACTAACAGGCAAATTGCATTAGCTAATGACAACTAAAACTAGGTCAAAAGCAAATTCACTTTAAATTATTTTAATCAATGATTCCAGAAATCAGTTTAAATGTTGGTAACAGACACTATAATCCTTGCTACATGCTACTGTATAACACTACACTTGCGTAGTTTGTTTTTATTGCATAGAGGATAATGCAACATTATTGCAGTGAGCCAGTGGTAGCAGACACCAGCAGATAAATCTGTCACCACTAGCATTAACCTGCCCCCCCTTTGCACCATCATATCATTGAAAGTTAATTAATTAACCTATTAATATACATAATGGGATTCATTATCACTTGGCCTTTGCAGCGGGTAACGTCCTTGTAGATTATTAAAGAATAAATAACTTTAATCAAGGTTTGGAATAACCAGTGGCAGGATTAAAAAATAAATTAGATCAATGCCGTCTTTAACAATTTAGGTATTTAAGTATTTAAGGTATTTTAAAGAGTAACCGCACCCTAAAATGTGTTTAAAGATGTAAATTAAATATTATATTGAACTGTTAATGAGACACATCAATCAATGCTGGTGTTAATATTGAAAAAAAATCCCATTTTTATAAAAGGTCTGCATTTTATAGATTGGACATGGCTCAACACACCAACTCTTTAAAATCATTCAAGGCCCTGGCTGACTTACAAGTGGACTATAGATTGTAACACAGTACGTAATTGTAAAAATGGTTAATATTTGAACTTTGGAGTGGACAGAACAAATGTAAAAGAATGCATACATTTTCTTGCAACCTATTATCAAGCTGTAAGGTTTCTGAACAGAGAGAAAAGGTCTTCAGACTAGAGGTTACACTGATCTGTAGAAGTGCATGTTGTGTTGGAAAGTAAATGTTAATATAGATTCCTGGATTAATCACACAGGTACATTTAAGTATATGTACACTAAACAGAATTGATTTCATAAGGCCATAAACAATCTATATTTGAGACCATGTGTGTAAAACAGCATCTTTGCTCTGTTGCCACCTGTGGGACAGCTGAAGGTAGCTTAGCAAACATCTCATGTTGTTGGGCTTAATTACAAAAACTAAATGCTTCACTGTGGTGAACCATGCACTGTGTTGTGTTTATACTGCACCAGCTACAAGGACCGGGTCTGTAGGTCTCGTTAATGAGTGTGTGACTCACTTGATAAAGTACTGTGATTAAAACTTCCGGTGCGATGCAGTTGACGCCTATGATGTTATTCAAACATTACAAATGACTCAACAGTTTGGCTTACTGCTCTTTCAGGGAATGACAACAAACCAACAGGAACTGAGAAACAGCAAACAGCTACACCCTCAGAATTTACCTAAATATATTCAGGTAAAGCAGCCTCCCCACAAAGAGAAAATGGACTTAAAACAATTCCTGAGAATTGTGCATTTTCTTCAAGGTCAGACAACACATCAGTTACATACTGTAACACGCACAAGCAATCATCATCGCTACACCACAGTTTAGTTCATGAGTATATCAATAAAGAATAAGAACACATTGTGATGCATGGGCAGACTCTAGAACAACTGTGTACATGTAAGGTTTCATACAGAAATACAAATTGATGCTTCATTGATAGCTGCTCTAACAGTTACAGAGCCATAACACTATATCACTGGGGTGAGACACAGGCAGCCTCAGGTGCAAATTGCCTGTCTGAGTGTCTGTGCCTGTCTTGAATCATCATGCTGAATGCACTCCCCTGACCCACCTCTGTCATAACGCGGAGGAAAAGCACGTGAAGGCACTCCAATCCCATACAGGAAATACAGTAGAACAAACCACAGTTTAACGTGGAGGTCGATACAACCAATTATACGTCTTAAAAAGGCAGGGTCAATCACTCAAGAAGAACGCTTGATAACGTCGAGCTCAAATCAAACTCCCTCAAAAGCTCTGCCTCACACATTGAAACATATTGTGAAGCCAAGTGCATTGCTTGTTGTTCGCCACTTTGTTTTCCCCGTTTGTGAAGCCAAGGCTGTGTAGAAGTACCCGATTATCACAGAACAGTAGACAGCAGAAAGCGAGGAGAATGATTGTATTATCTTACAATAACAGACTACACCTTTAATTTGAAACGGTAACTATTCATTTACTCTGCAGTGCCAATCCAGCCATGACAGGATGTTAACATGCTATGAGAGCGCTTCACAAGTGCATAGTGAATAATATCTAGTACACAGGTGCCTGCTCAAATAGGATCAGATTTAAACTGGATCTATTTATACTCTCCCAATGTGGATTAAGCCAAGAGAATGCCACACTGGTGCCCTAACAGCCCCCGTGGCTTTACTCTGTATTTATACATCCTGTGTGTGGACCATGGCAGACCTATATAGAGCTCAGACCCTCATGTGTGTTGCATTCAACGGTATAGGCACCATGCCCTCCCCCCCACACCCAAAAAAAATAAAACAACTAAAATCTCTGTCTTGAGGCACCACACTTGATTTCAATGCTAGAACAACATATTTGATACATACGCTAACTCAAGTAAGCAAGCCTACCATCACATTTGATGTTAAGATGAGCTTTGTTAGCAAGTGCCAGAATGCCTGAGCATGTGAAATAAGCATGTTCATCTTACGATGCTTTAGAGGATAAACAGGCCCTGGTAGAAGATGACAGATGAATGCTGTAATGCAGATGGGGTGAGAATCCTGAATGAGATCCAAGCAAAACTCAGAGATCATTACATTACAACAACACTGTATCATGACCTTAGAAGTAAGCAACTCTAGAGCTGAAATAATTTGAAAAGTAATAAAAGGGTTGTTTATCGTTTTTAAAGCTCAAACTAAATACTTTTTAATAATCTATAAATACAAATTAGAAAGTGTCACTTGTCAGCTTGTTTAGGAATACAGGACACATCTGAAAATAATTTGCAACAATTTCAAAGTCTCTTTGAACTGAACGACTGCAAATTATTTTTTAGGCTACTTCTTGAAGTCTCGTCAGAGCTGTCAGATTAGCCAACACCTTATATTCCATTAACACTCACTACTCAGTGATACATTTAAACCAGACAAACACCACCACATAAGAACTGTGGCCAAATGTACCCCAACTCAGGTTTTCTTTATATTTTTATTTTATGACTCTTTAAATGTCCAAAAGACATTGTATCATCACACACAGGAAATAGTTCCATCATTTTAGATTAGACATCTTTGACAATTCAACATTTCACAAAAACTAAACTGTCCAACAAACCTGTGAAACCCTCATTTCATACTGTAGTCTATGGGTTGTTATACCTAAGGTTCTTATACCAAGTTGTGTTTGCAGAGTCACTGGCAGTTTGTCTGTCCATAACAAACTCAGATGATCAGTTTCCCGTGGATTGGATGTCATGCTATATCGCTAACACACATCATCAACCCTGCCTTTACTGTGATCTGTGAAAGTGCAGATTTATTCTGCTTCAGGTGGACAGTCAACGTCTTCAGTTTCATTTGAAACACCTAGATTACACACTGGCACTGGATGACCGAAAAGAGACAGTTTTTTATGTTTAAGTGTACTATAAAATGGGTCAGGCTATGGATAAAAAATATGTTTCAGTCATAGACATGACCAATAATGTACAGTAGATTCATCTTATACAAGGAAGTATAACACTAATTAATTCACTTTTTATCGCACATTGAAAACTGAAGTTACAAGCCTACTTCACAGAATTAATATCCATCCTTCATGGATGGATGGATAGTCCATAAAATAATAAAACCAAACTGATAAATACTCATCGCAATGAAAATATAGCGATCTTAACAAATGACATGACATTTACAAATGCATACTTTGAAATACAAGTTAGCATTCCAACTGGAGCAAAGCTACAGATGTCAGACAAGAATGGGCATATCCTCTGTGTAAACACCATGACCAACAATACACATATTTTGCACATGCACGAACGCTCACACAGCAAACACACAGTTTACCAATTTAAGATGGGCTCACAGCATTTCATGCAAGACAAATACAATACCTTACACCTTACTGGTCAACAATATTGCAATCACCTCCAAGTTAAACGTCAGTTTGTAAGTGGCAACGTGCATCATTCTCTTTAGTAACAAACAGACATGCAGCACTACAGACCAAAGATGCGTCTCTAAGTGTCACAACATAGAAGTAAACACAGCGGCAATAGCCCCACACAGTTACCTCTTGGATCGACGGAGCCTGGCTCCGCTGATGAAATGTGGCATGCTAAAGTTGGGGAGCACACTCCAGAGGCTGGGGTCAGACATTATGCCCGAGTCACGGTCATGCCAGCCTCCAGGCAGAGGGAGGTGGAAAGATGGCCTCCTTCTGCCTTCTAGAGACACAACCCTGGAACAGCTCTCCTTCAGTGAGAACCTTTGCACAGGTACATCTGCAGCCAGCTGTGGCAGAAAACCCTCTCTGGCCGAGAGAGAGAGAGAGAGAGAGAGAGAGAGAGAGAGAGAGAGAGAGAGAGAGAGAGAGAGAGAGAGAGAGAG
>JAODTR010000019.1:3041734-3053910 GCA_025399935.1 Amblyopsis rosae
TGTAATTATTTGGTCAAATTGACAATTACGTGGATGCTAGCTAGCTAACAGCGGCATATTAATAAGTGCACAACTTGTGTGTTCGATTTGAGACAATACTACCCTCTCCAAATTTACGCACTACGCAGGTAAGTACATAAGTGCGCATAGTGCACTTAGTCGAAGTGTACTTCGTGAAGTACGCGATTTGAGACACAGCTACTGGCAGGCAAGCAGGCAAGCAGACAGACAGACAGACAGCAGAGCACCTACCTGAGGCTGCGGGAGCGTGGCCGCATGGCGGGGGAGCAGTGTCCGTCCTCGTCGGTGATGCTCTCCGAGCTGAAGTGCTTGGTGAGGAAGTGGAGCTCGTCGGCCGTGGGCTGGAAGGGCAGCTGGTGCAGCTTCTCCTGAGATGAACAGGAGGACTGTGAGGGCAGGAGCAGAAGGAGCACAGATTACATTAGTGGCTGCTGCTGCTGCCACCATCACGCCACCGTAGGCCAGAGCTCAGGGCCTGTTAGCATTGGCTTAGCCAGTTGGGCTAATGTGCTAGCAACAGGGGGGCAGAGCTGTTGTGCACAGACATCAAGCTAGCTATTTCTGTGATGCAGGCTCTAGGCAAGATGTTTGCAATTCTAGCTGAATATTACAAACCATCAGACACAGCAGTTACATTGGCTGTGTGTGTTATCTGGATTGGCAGATATCCATTCAGCCTTATGCTGAATGCAGTTCTGCATCTAAAGAATGTCATGGTGGTAACTCTGGCCACAAATCACATGATAAATGATACAGGGCACATTTCACTAGCATGTAGGTGTTAGTAACTGAGTAATAAACTAGCCAGTCTGATAAAGCCATGCAAATGTCCCCTGGTCCGATGCCACGGCAACATGCTGAGAGTAAAATATAGCTGCATGGCAAAGAGCTGCCTTTCAAACCTGCTGGCTTCACATTGTACAGGCAGCGGGTAACAACACATACAGTATACACCGGGGCAGGTGGAGTACAGACGCAGGTGTTGGGGAAAAAGAGCTGTACTCCAAACGTGGGTACACACACACACAAACCCACACGGGAATACACAAGTGACACACCGTTTGTGAAGCCAAAGGCAGGGCTACCTACCGAGACGGTAGAGCTGGGAGTGTTGGTGCCATAGCCAGAGGAGGGCAGAGAGGCCAGAGACCAGCGTCTGCCATCCGTCCTGATGGAGAGGGAGAGAGAGAGAGCGAGAGAGAGAGAGAGACACACACACACAGTGCGACTAGTCAAATCCTTCCCAGCCAAGCCTTTAAATGACATTAACAGCTAGTCCAGGGCTTGGTAGTGGACCGGTCAGTAGTGGACATTGATCCCTGGCTAGAGGGACAATACATGGTGTACATGAAGGGCATCACAGTAGAAGCCATGCAGGTGGACCAACCAACCACAGCCTGGATATGAGGCAGTCTCACAAGCTGCTCAATAAGCCTCAACCTGGCTTGGCTGGCATTTCCAATACCATACCAATAGCCATGTTATCTAACAGATCAAAGTGAGCATTGTGTATTTAGGGGGCAGAGCAGTGTGTGTGAGCTAGGGATGCAATAGTAGCCAGTATGTTACAGAACCGTTCAGTATGCCCCCTACCCACACGATGTCTACACACACCTGTCGTACATTCACAGAACATTCCCTGGCTCCTCTAATGTCTTTGTGTATAGTGCCAGCGTTTCCCTGCATCCCTGGAGACTATTAGCATTATACTGCATGCTCAGAGAGCAGCTCAAGCTGAAGAGGCACGGTGTGCAAGCATTGCTTGGCCACCGTCGGCCATTAGGGTGCAAAACACGTCAAACATGATGTCTCAATTACATGGCCATTATCAGCAAGCCATGTCTTGTTGGTGGAGCAGGGAGACTCATTATTCACATCTCCCTTCCAAAAACAATTTGCAACAACTCTGAAAAGCAAAGAAATAACAAAAGCAGATTTGTAGCCTTATTCAGTGTTAAGTGGCTATCCGGTGACTTTGGTCACATATTGAAAGTTATAAAACTATAATAAATCTGAGCCGTGTTACAATGTCCGTTCCCACCCACATCTCAGCAGTAATGCAAGTCCTCATCTCTACGAATATAACAGTGAGCAATTTAAAACAAATTGACATTTGACTCAGACACCCCATCTAGCTTGCTCCATTGATCTACAGATAGCGCGGCTGTGACACATGTACTGTAGGCTCACTGTACCATTGCATCCCTAGTGTGCGCATTTGCAAAGAAGGGCTTTGTCCAGTCGTGTGCCTCAGATTAGCATCCAACACACGCACATCCTTAAATTGTATTCAAAGCATGCTAAATCCACACGACACAGCCCACAGATACAGTCTATTGACATTTTATTGAAGGATTTATTTAGCGAGTTTAGCAGCTTCTCTCAGAAGAGCAGCTTTGCCCCTGTAAGGTGCTGAGGGCACCCAGCTGAGACTGTGCAGCTAGCAGGCAGCTCGTGTGCTCAGCCATGCAGTGCTGTGGGGTGCTTGTGGCGGCGATAAAAGGAGAAATACAGGAAAGGTTCCACATGTCAAAGGTGAGAGGTTACCTGTCAGCTCTGTGCCCGTGACTGTGTGAGAGAAAAGACAGTGTTTAGCTGTCCACCAGTTTCAGGGAAACACACTATGCTCTTTTAGACTACATGGTCATCCTTCACCACATGGTGTCACTGTTGTCCTTCCAGAGTACTGAAGTATGATAACAAAACTACTTACAATCTAGACTAACATTTATTTCCTAGTCAAACTACCTCCCACAACAGACGTGCAATTCTAATATTCTCAATTAATTCTAATTTTGTGCATACTGTTTAATACATCTTATTTAATGGCTTCTCTGTGCTGCAGCAGATGTTACTAGTGTTGCCATTAAATGGAAATGATGTGATAGATTCAATATGTCGATGACACGGTCTCTATCATCTCAGCACCATCTTAAATCACAAGAGTATAAAAATGTGTACACAATCTGCCTGCAACACACAACCATGTGTTCCACACTAACTAGATTATAGAAAATATATGCATGTATGAATGGCAGTCTTAAGGTACAGAGGCCACATGCACTAATACAAATATACAAATATACATACATACACACACATACATATATATATATATATATATATATATATATATATATATATATATATATATATAACTACTGTATAGCTTTTCATCATTCACGATAAATGTCATCCATTTTGGCTCAACATTTTCAAAACACCAGGCAAGGACTTGGAGGGGATTTAGGCTTAAGTTATCACTGACCATATGGGAACACAAGCCATCGCTTGCTGTCAATCAGCTTTGAGCTTTAATATCATAGCTTTAATGTCGCTCACCAGGAAACTGCTGGATAGAGCTTGACTGGATTAATGGCTTCTATTTGGGTCCAGAGAGTTTCATTTTCAACTGACAGACCACAAGGGAAATAGAGCTCTGTCTTTGTTCACATGCTTTTCACAGATAATACGCCTTAAGTCAATTCCTCAGTTTGCCTTTCCTCAAAAGGATTTGGCTATGCTGTTTATTTATTAGCTGATTAAAATAAAAAATAAAAATTTTTTTTTTTAAACTGGTCTCATATGTGATGGGAATGCTTTGATTTTACAAAACCTTGTTGACTGTAGCAAACCTTGTTGGCAGCTGCTATAATTTATATTATAATAGCTATTCTCTAATGTTTAATATCAGTTTATTGACTTCACAGCCTGTTAATCTAATGCAAGCCACAGAGTAGCACACAGCTTTACATAGATGTATGTACAATGTACAGTGCATGTCTGTCTGTGTTCTTCATGTAGAGTGTGTGTCTCACCTGCGTGCTGGAATAAAGGAGAAGTGTGCTGCTGTGTTGGGGGAGAAGTTTCGGGGACTGTCCAGTGGGCTTGTTCCTGAGAGAGATGGAAAGACATTTCTACGTTATATTTAATCGTTTAATTCAAAATAAGTAAATACTTTTTTTATTCAATCCACTACATGACAGACACAGAAGGGGGGCGGGGGGTTGGGGTCATAATCTAGTGGTTAGGGTGGTCCATTTCTAAATTCTAACTGAAAGGCTATGCGTTTATATTTATGGCCAAGATACAAAGTTCCAAAGATAAAATAAATTGCCCATGACTGAAATTAATCAATACTAACTAATTCTAATACTAACGCATTTTGGTCAAAATGGCGTTTGATATTATTTCAGTTTCATTTGTCCTGAAGATTCACTGTGTATGTACTCTATACAGTATAATCAGTTGCCGGTAATTACATTGGTTTTAGTTTATACAATAATTTATACAACCTACAGTATAATAAAACCATTGAATGGAATACAATGTGTTTTATTAAAAGAAGACACATGGCTATCACAGTTTTATTTAATTCTAGTAGTAGCTGTAGACATTTGCCAAACGTTCTTAAAAACTTCACAGCTGTAGTAATCCTCTCAATCAAATCTTCTTTATAACGGCTTTAAATACAGACACGGGCATGTCTGAATATATTTTAGGCTACACTGGGAACGGGATGGACTCATAAATCAGATGTAGGTCTCCTCTCATGTACTATTCAAAATTTTTGTTCAAAATACATTCAGATAATTTTTTTTAGGGCTGTAAAAATGTTATTGCGATTAATAAATCACATATTTTTACCTGTTCTACATGTAACAAATGTTTTTACGTGTTATATAAAGATATGGCATCTTTATGATAATTTTTGTATTGAATTTAAAAATAAATTAAATACAAACCTTGCAAGTACAAAAGTGCAATAATTGTGTGCGTGTGTTGTGCATGTGAGTATGGAGCTGGGCTTCTGATTTCACCACACTGTCACACTTCTTGGGATACACTCCTGTAGCATTGGTGTGTGTGTGTGTATATATGTGGGTGTGATTAAAGTTAACAGGGCGGGTCACCAACAATCTCTATCTCTCACGGTGAAGAAAAGCCTCACTGCAAAGAATCGTGTGGCACATTGTCTTTGTAGGCTATAGTGTATAAAGCTATTCCTGGATACAATTACATGGTGCTGTAATGCAACCCAGCAGGCCCTCTTATGTGACATTAGATTACAACTGGATAGTTTCTGGTTTAAAGGATAACACTGGGATATGTTTATGTTTCCTTTCTTCAACATAGCATATAGTAAAACCAAGTGACTTTCAACTGAAGATGTGGTTGCAGGAAGGCAATATCATGCTCAAAGCATCCGTGACTTGTGGTGACTGGTAGTACTGCAGCCAATTCATAGATTCGTTTTCAGTTTTACTGCTCCACAAATGTTTTTTCCATGTGCCACACTTGACTCATATGCAACACCGGCATATGCAACAGCCGGTGGTAATAGCGATTCTACTTTTTGTGTACATGCTACACAACAGCTAAACAAAACGTGTACAATTACAATTAAAACAGTACAGTCTAAAACTAAAAATTCTGTAATTTTATGTTGTACTACGGCACACATGCACGAGGCTTGAGGTCGGGATCTCCAGTGTCGCAGGTTGCAACGTAATCTTCGGTTTGTACTGTACTGTTGAACTCTTAAATTAAATCTCGTGCTTCACTGCGACAATGAGTAAAGACTTTGGAAGTACGAGCCGCTATTTTTCCCGTGTCTATCTATAATAAGTCTACGCCTGGTTGCCAACCTCCCCTTAATGTGACAAAAATATCACATTGGAGCTGCACATTTGAGATGAGTGTAGCAGTTTCTCATCACAATGTGCATGCTAGCCATCACATTTAGAGAAACCTGTTCCTGCAGACAGACTGCAGTGGCCTACTTGATCAAACAGCTGAATTCACCGCAACAATGGCGCGTGCAATAAAATAATAGCTCTGTCTGTGTTTCTCTTGGGAGAATGTGAGAGCAGAAATAACCACAGGTTAGACAAAGGGGAAAGTAACAACACTTGACATTCCATTAGGGATGAATGGGACGGCATGCACCACATAGAAGAAACATCCCACTGCCTGCTATAGCCAAGAGGCCCACTAACACAGCATGTGTCAATTAAAGTCAGGTCACACAGAGCTGCCAATCAACAGTCTGACCTTTAACAAGTCATGAGAGAGACAGAAAGAGAAAAAACTAAATGACTAAATGAGAAAGGAAGATACACAGAAAGAGGCATGTGAGTTATGCACATTCACCATTTAATCAAGCCTTTGAAGAGGACTGCGCCTCATCCGTTTCTGAATAGATTCAGAGAAATCTCCATGTGATTAGCATTAAGTGGCTGGATGGGGAAGGCACGAGACAGAAACCATAATGAAACTCTTCAGTACTCAGAGAGATAAAGAGTGGCTGCAAAGGGGTTATCTGCTATGGGACTGAGGGAATGACTGCTCATCACTAAAGCCAAATATCACTGTTGGATTAAACGTGGCGTGGTGGTGAGTATTGCTGAAACAATTAATCATGATGATTTCAGATTAAACTGGTAATAACAGTAATAAGTAGCAACAATTATAGTTATAATCACAGTAATAAATCATATTTTGCTGACAATAATTTAGTATCTGAATTCATTTAACTAGGCAATTTAGGGTTAATCTATAGGAAACAAAAAAATTCTAATTAGTAGGGGTGGATTAAAAAACATGGATTCTCCAATTAAAATCGATTTGAATGAGCCGATATCGATTCATAAGACTTTTAAGACCATATATTAAGCATATGCGTGCCTCCCCTTTAAGACCGTAGGACCGGTGCAACGTCTGCTTTTCCTTTAAAACAGTAGAACGTGAGCGCGTTGGATTATGTCCATTTTCAAATTCAAGACACATGGATGCTGAAATGGTGAGGAAGGCTAAACGTATTATGCATTTTTAGCGTCTGTGTGGACTGCATAAACTTTTCTAAGTAATGGCTAAGTAATGGCTAAGTAATGGCCGACGATCTGCACGAGGAAAATATGATGCCGCAGCTGACTGCCGCGTGTGTTACAG
Source organism: Amblyopsis rosae (assembly GCA_025399935.1). Taxonomy (NCBI): domain Eukaryota; kingdom Metazoa; phylum Chordata; class Actinopteri; order Percopsiformes; family Amblyopsidae; genus Amblyopsis; species Amblyopsis rosae. Next base: position 3,048,707 of record JAODTR010000019.1, read on the forward strand.
CTTTATTTTGAGGATGAAAACAACATTGCAGACTAGATTACGAGAATGCCCATATTAATGCGTTCTAGTGCCACCAAAACACTATAGAAATACAGTCTCTTGTATTAAAATGAGCTGGCGTGCTAAAATAATCTGACATGGTGAAATATCTAATGTATTTAGCTCAGCTGGGTCACATAGTTAACATAGTGCTCGAGCCGGATGTGTTTCCCTTCGGTGGGTGTAGACTTTGCTCTCGGTTTCTGACTGCCTGCATTTACTATCAATTTTTTCTAAATGCTTCGATATATAAAACTCAGATATTGGTTCCATACCTTGTGTTTATTGCATACCGTCACACAGCAGCTTTTAATTTTCCATAAATGTTTTAGGTTTTTGTTAAAGTGACGAGTGGGGTCGTGCCAAATTGTGCATGTGTAAAATACTATAGTCATAGGATAATTGCAAAATATATGCTTTTATTTTATATGGGGCTCATGACACTTCTATTGCACAAATGTGCCCTATTGTAACTGAAAAATCCATAACCGGATCGATATTGGATCAAATCGAAAATAAAATCGATTTTGGACCTTGTGAATCGGAATCGAATCGATTCTGGAAAGCAGTGGCGATACCCAGCCCAACTAATTAGAAATATACAGTATGAATATACAGTATGTTGAAACTAGGTGGACCTATGTTGCAGAGGTCAGTGAAGTGGTATGCTCAAATCAGCCAGGCTTCTTACCCTAACAGGGAGATTGCCATCATTGGGGTCTTACCAAACTGTGGGAAATGCCTTTCCACATACCCAGCTTTGATATAATCACCAATTAACATCCATTTCCACTGCAGAGGACGGCACACAAGATGCTGCCATGGCAACGCTCTGCAACATCAGCTCAATGCTTTAACTACCTGCAAGGCTAACTGCTGAAGAGAGATAGGGAGGAGGAGGGAGGGTGAGTGTTAATGAGACGGAGAGGAAGGAGGAGGGAAAGATAAGGGAGACATGGAGGGTGGATGGTGTGTCTGACTCCACATTGTAGCCTCCAGACTGACGGCAACAGGCAACCTCTCTCCCTCTGCCTCTCTCACACACACACACACAAAGAGAATATATTTTCCCAGCATCAGCCTCTTCTTCAGCATGCTCTGTTTACTCTTTTCCACCAGGCATTCCTCACTCTTAACCCCTCCATGTCTTTCTTTGCCCTCTTCCTAGTCTGTCATACCTTCTAGACCTCACACACACACACATCAGGCTGGATTAAGTATCTTAATGATGCTATTGTGAGTATGCACGGATATGATAGAGGTGTGATGGGATCTCATGCCACAAAATCTTGGGAGATAATAACATGACGATTGAGGTATAAGTTATTTTGGCATTTGTAGTTCTCGGTCGATTAATCGGCAATCAGCTTTTTCCGGTGCCAAACTATCGTTATTATATCGGTCTTTAAAAATCCACTATGGGTCGACCTAGCCGGTATACTGAAATATTTTATCACACTCCAATAACACTAATTACAGGAGTGACAGAATCACAGAAAAACAGCTCAAGTTCAAGAATGAACCCAGATCATTGTCTGTGCATCGTTTTTCCACGCAAAATAAAAATGTGTGCTCAAAACATTTGAGAGAAATGTTAACATTATGTTTTACAATGGTGTGACGTCCCCAGTTGTTAAAATAATTGCATTCAAATCGCATTTGTCTGGGCATTCTCTGTGCAAACAAAACAAACATTTGTGCGCTGGAATTGGGCCAAAATACTCATAAGCTTAACGTGTAACGTGTTATTGCTCTAAAACGCTTTGTGCAGATATTCATATACGGTGCCAACTTCACTAGGTAGGACAGGCACAGAGCCATGCACAGTATGTGGGTGAAACACTGTGGGCCACTTGGCCTTTGTGGTTTTGTGTTGTCCCGGTGGTTGTTTGCTAGTGGAATACAGCAACACAGCTGAGACCACAGCTAAAGCCATTGAATAAATGATGCGCAGTATGTAGCTATAACCATTAATATACTGCCACATTGTTCAACTTTGTGTTTTGAAATGGTTAATTCATAAGTAAATGTCTTATGTCTTCCCGTGTCTTCTCCTGCAAGACAGCGGCGCGTGTGGAACAGCTGCTGCATTTGTCAGCAAAATAACACTTTGTAATACATTTGATATATTATTTCACATGGTCTATTTTGAGAATACAATGGGAAGACTGATCACCAGTACAAGGAATGTATTTGAACAAAGCCTGGATGAACAAGTGGGTATGAAATGTGTCTCAAACGTTAATTATATATTCATCCTCAGTTGACTGATAATGAGTTGTAGATATGTGACCCCATTTGCTGTTGCATGACTCTCACTGCGTATGTTCACAGTTTTTCAACTTTACACAGTAGCCGTTTGTGTAATGTGTAAATTCATACTGTATGTTTAGCAACCTGAGCATGCATTACTACCTGTGTGTCCATGCAGAGGTGAGTGGGGTCTGGGTAGGGTTGGAGAGGTGTTCGATGTCACAATCAGACTCTTCCTGTTACTGGTTCGACAGCTGGGGACACAAATAAACAGATTCTAATGAATGCGAATCAAAATTAACTCTTGCAGATTGCCATTGGGCACTGAAGACCAACTCAGTATGTCAGGATTGGTTTGCAATGAACCACACACACACACAAACATTTGTATCGTCTAAGCAGTATAGCAGTATTGTATCACATGCTAAGTTACTGTACAATAGTCAAACTTGTGTATACATTGCAATTGTAAACTTTTTTTAAATTCACACCAATATCAAGTAAACTCTTATCACTGTAATCAGATACAGAATGAACACATACTTATTCATATCTGTACATTATATGCTTGGTACATATCATTTAAAAATAAATAAATAACCCAAAAAATTACTTCTGTGATCTAAAATAACAGCCTGCTAGAAGGGTTTGCCCATCCACCACTATGCATACTGCTAGCAGTGTACAGAAAGGATAGGACGATATATGATATTATCGCTTATCGCAATAAAAATAGTGACGATAATCGTATTGTGGTGAATGTCCATCATCGAGATAATCATGAATATCCTCACATAACATAAGTATGAATATTTTCACATGCCAGCATATGGGACAACACTCACCACTAGGTATAGACTAGAGTACAGTTAAGTGGAACTAAATTGAAAATAAGATAGCTGGACAAGGACAAGAAAAGGGCAGAGACCAGTGATTCTCCCACATCATTGTTGTCTGCATATCAAACAACATGGCTTGCTGGGTTCGGTTCATGCTTTCGTCTTACAGTATGTTTAGCAACATGCTGTACACTACAGTAATGCACCAGGCTGTTACTAGAAATGCCGTCAAATGATTCACTTGTCATGCTTGACAAGCTACTGCACTGATGATGCACACACCACTCACATCACCAAATACGCACACAATCATTAGGTTCGGCATAGCAGACTCACGTCTCAGCAGGGGGTCCAAATTGCTGGCAGGAAGTTTTGTCTGCCAGGGAGAACAGCACTACTGTGAATGTGTGTGTGTGTGTGCTTGACACAAAGATAGAGGCGTGGAGAGAGGTGGCTAAATGAGCCAGCAGGCGTACTAATCCAAAGCAAGTCTGATCTTCTTGTCACTCATAGAGACAGGCAGTTGTTAGTGTGTTCACTGTGAAGGGGCAGCTCTCCTCCTATCCCATTATTTTACACTTCTCTGCCCCCTTCTGCAACTTAACACATTTGTAATGCTCTCCAACCACCATTCTAGTCGTCGTGGAAGGCTATCACACACACAGACTGTACCCACACACTGTGTTTTGCTGAGATAAAGCCCACCTTCACAAGGCTCACATCTGCTAGGAACAGCAGTAGAGTGAAAGCCAAATAAGTGAGTTCATTTGACTGGTTTAATCTCTTCTCAGGAACATGGGCTTGGTCTGAGCTGCCTATACCACATTTGTTGTGGGCCAATCGTGCGGAAAGATTGTCATTTTACTAATTGTTTCTGTGGACTGTTTGTCGACCTCAGGAAATGTGTACACCTTGGCTTAACCAGCACCATTAACGGCAAACACCTGTGTGGGTGTACAGGGGATTTACCTAGAACAAGCACTGAACTATGAACACAAACAGAATTAGGGCTGGCGGTTGCCAGCCTGAATACCATTTTACAGGCTTCAAATTCTCAATGGTATTTCCATTGAGAAATTAGTGTTCAATCTGTGCACACAATTTTTGAGGCAATTACATTTTAACACGTGGATATAAACGAGAAAGTAGGGATTCATGGGAAAACATGCATGCGTAACGTGCACATATTTGAATCCCAATATTTATAATCGATACGGTATAATTCTGATATCGATATGAACAATATAAGCCTCCGAATAACCGCTAAGAACACCCACAACGGTTTACTTAAAAACCTCTGAAAAATGCATTTGCCAAGTCTATGAAAATTCCTTTGAAACTATAATATGAAAAACAGCCCATACTGCTTTTCACTGGCTGTAGTGCAAGTCATCACACAGTTTCTATTCTTTCTGTTCACCTTGAATACAGCTGGCAGAGCTCTACACTGACTTTTTTTTCCCCAAGGAGCACACATGCTCCTAAGACAAAAAATTAGGAGTACAGCCAAAAAATATGGGAACACAGTCAAAATTCTAACAGAGCATAACTGTTTCACCTTTAGCATTTTTGTTTTCATTGTATATTAATCTCTATAGCATTATGTCTGAATGGCTTGGCTTTTGACAAAGAGATGATTAGGCCTTCATTATCAGGTTTGATCGATCATAAACTATCTGCTGAAGTAGATTGCTCAATTTTGACATTGTCACATAGCGTGTGTGTGTATGTATGTATGTATGTATATATATATATATATATATATATTTATTTATTAGGGGTGTAATGGTACACAAAAGTCACGGTTCGGTTCATACCGAGGTACAGAAGGAACGGTTCGGTACATTTTCGGTACAGCAGTGACTGGTTTTTACACAATCTCAAAGCCTATATAACCTCACTTTTTTTTTTTTGCAGAACGTACCATGTCATGGATAAATATAATATATTGTAGGAGCAGAAATATACTACAAAAACGTTTTATTAGACCAGCCAAGCTCCCTTTCACAATTATTTAATTGATCAAACTGTAATGTTATTCATAACTTCTTGTCCTATATTAATGCATTCATG
>JAODTR010000019.1:3072345-3098919 GCA_025399935.1 Amblyopsis rosae
GCATGCCTGTGTCAGCAGGAGTAGACACGCCCCCTAGCCACTACTAACCCTTCAGCAGTGCAGGATCCTCACAAATACTATGTATATAAATGTCTTAAAAGGCAGGATTAGTTCTTTTCGAGAACGCTTGCTAATTTCGAGCTCAAATAAATAAATAAAATATCCCTCCGCAGCGCCGCACCACACACTGAAACGCATTGTGAAGCAAAGTATATGGCTCCTATTGTTGTGAACGGTATTTGCCACTCACTTTGTTTATGTTCCTATTTACGGAGCCAGGGCTGTGTGGAAGTACTGGATTCTTTTTCAGCATGAACAGAGAAACGGTAAGCTAGCGAAATGCGAGGAGATATTTGGTGAATTTAACAAACAAAAAAAGGTGTATTATTTTAACAATTAATTGCGATAGCTGACTACACCTTTAATCATTTGAACCAGAAATTGATTCTAAGCCAGGCTTACCTGTCTGATTGACATGGTGCACAGTATGTAGAGGAAGATGAATGAGCAGTCTGTGTAATCCTCGCCCAGGAGGTTGCGATGAGACAGCCCCTGGATGTAAGACAGGGGGACGAATGGCAGTTTGGCCACTACCCTCCCATCAAAACTAGAAGACAAACGCCCAAAGACAGGAGTGAGTGTCGTACACAGCTTACCTGAAGAGTGAATGTCTAAAAAGGACATATAACACGTTTAGGTCTTGACATTTAGTATTAATACATTCCCAATGCGATGTGCTTCAAGTGGAAATGCTAGGGCCTAGTCTAATCTGTAGCCAAGACTTACATAGAGTTGAACATCCCCATCAGTGCAGTAAAGCAAAAGCCTATGGCAAACATGGACTTCATCCGAACCTAAAAACACATCAACGTGTCAGTTTATTTTCAGTACAAATGTTCACTTTCAATGTTACTGTACTAGGCATCTCTTACCATTGATAGATCTCTATTGTTATTCTTCAGTTTCTCCTCTTGCCTTTCTGTAAGAAATTCAGTGACAATATAATGATAATGGTCTATCCATGAGCACAAGTTTTTTTTACCAAACTTCATACTCTACTTTACAAATTAGTTATTTTTCTCACCTATTTTTTTCTTCTGTTGTCGACCTGCTGATTCTGTGATTGTCTCCTTTTTCTTCTCAACTGATAAAACATAACATAATTATTTTTCATACAAGATCAAATAAGAATAAGAACAATAAAACAAAAACAATCACTCACGTTTTTTACTTTGCTTTTCCACTTCAGCCTTTAGCCTTTTATATTTTTCTGTTCTATAAACTAAAACCCATGTAATACCTATAGAGAAAATAATGACAGTGTTATTACTATACGCAAAACATTCTGTGGAATACACCACCCATTTATTAAAAAACAGTACCGTACAGTAAATAAGTAACATTTGGGGAACGGATGAAGAGAGCACAATTACTAAATCAAGCCAATTAAAGAAGAAAAAACTAAGACAGTAAATCTAATAAAAACATTAATTGATCATTGATAAATAGCTGATATAGTACCGTAGTTGGCATGATTGAAGCTAATCAAAGGTATATTCATTGTGATAAATAATAATACATATGATCAACTAGTTCGATTAATCAATTAAGGACATGTTCGAAGTAATAATACTGTATTCTACGGTTAACTGCTATAAAATGATCAAAATAATCACCTAATCTGTAAATCCAATGAATACCGTACAGTACCGTAGCACTTACCTTCAGCTAACAGCGCTGTGCAAATTGAGATGAACACAATTAGAATGGTGTCCGCAAACATTGTACTCATAATGTTTTTTATCTAGATTAGTGTTTTAAAGTGCCGCTCCTTTAATACAAACACTTTTAGTCAAATGGAGTAATCTACATTAAAAACCAACCGCATTACTACGATGCTGGTGTCTACCGTAAAGCTCGGTCAGCATTAATAAAAGGACACTCCGCAAAGCAAAGCACTTCCGGGTCATCTACGTATGATATTCTTTTCACAGTAAAACAGATCTTCTATCTTACATTATATACATGGACATTACACGGACGTTATATATATATATAAACAATAATATTAAAAAACATGCACGTTATCGTAAAAGGCGTTTTACAATTTACGGTTAATCCGGTTATCATACTAAGATTTTTAAGAACATACTCAAATTGATGTACCGTACATACAAATGTAGGCTATACGCTAATTATATATCCTACTCAATAAATAAATAATAAACTTTAATAATCTTTTAATTTATGATTAAAATTATAATTCTACTGTAGACAGTATATACTTATGTATTCCACAAGGTGACGCCAAAGCATAATGTATAATAATAATAATAATACAGAACTACAGTATAGGCTAAGCCGTTGTTTAGTTATGGCTATATACGTTGCACAGTCGTTGATGAAGTAGAAGTAGCCTATAGGTATATTATGATTTACATTTGGTGTTACTGGTTAATATATAAATTGCATGTTTATGGAACTGACCAGATGAACTGACATCAATGTCTGTCTGATAAATTAGAATTTAGCCTATGATATGGCGATTCTATTCGATTCGATTCTATTTTATTCTATTCTATTATGTGTCTATCACATCATCATCATCGCCGTCGTCATCGCCGTCGTCATTGTCCTGAAGAGGAGGAGCGCAGGCATCTATTAAGAACTTTTGCGCCAAGTGAAGTGACAGATGAGCGCACAGCGTCGCAGGTGAAGCATGGCAGGAGATAGCGAAACAAAGCCGAATGATAAAGTCGAAAATGAGAAGAATAAGAACAATAGTCGGCAGCCTTTTCTCATTGGTGTTGCCGGGGGAACTGCCAGCGGCAAGGTTGGCATTTTTCTCGAATTATTAGTGGGTATTAATTAACATGCCTGAAAGCACATGGCAGCTTTAATTAAGCCAAACATTTATAAGTAGTGGGCTGGGTGAAAATCATAGGTGACAATAGTCCTATATGTCAGGTAGGAAGCCATTACAAATTATGGTAGATCTTAAGATGAAGAAACACATGAGTAAAATAAAAATCTCTACATCACACTATCACTATCGTATATGACAGCAAATGCATGTTTTTTTTCCCCTCAATTTTTGATTTAGGCATTTAAAGCGGTGTAGACCTATATAATTTTTTTCTGGTGTTGTTTCTTTTTTCTCATATTTATTTTTAATAATTTGGTTTGCTTTGATTGTACCTATATTGCCACAAGTTTAAAAAAAAAACGATACATTCTATATACAAATGTAAATTATTACTACTACTACTACTACTACTACTACTAATAATAATAATAATAATAATAATAATAATAATAATAATAATATTAATAATAATATTGTCCACGCACATTGTCTTAAAAACCAAAACATGTAATATAATCGAGTCTGTGCTTTATAGAAGCCTGGTTAAAGCAAAAAAAAAGTCATTGTAGTGTGCAACACTGTTGTGGGCCAGAGCTGTGGTTATACTGGCTTAGCATAAGAGCTGAAGTCAAGCAACCATGAATTTTGGTTCTCAACACACAGCTATAGGTAAACTTCCTGATATGATGACATCTACCCCTTCAGGAGTAAAGTGAACCATCTGTTAATTCACACACTATTAAAATGAGGAAGAAGCTGTAAAAGTTAAAGTATGTATTTGTCTGCCTTCAGGGTTCACACTCTTTTGTGATGAAACAATATAAACAATGTAGCCTAAACTATTTGCTATAGGCCTACCAAAATTATAGTTTCCATAAAAAGCATCACTAATGTTTATCCTATTGTTAACCATTTTATAGGTGGATGAACTGTAATTGTCCACTGCATGTCAAAAGGGTAATTCCTATTCCAATACAGTAGGCCTATATGCCTACAGCACAGTGTTGTGCAGGACACTTAATTGCGTGTCCTGTCTGATATGTTGTCTTTCTTGTTTTATATTTATGAAGGCTTGTATTTGTTTTTATACTTTGCTCCAGCTACATTGACAAAAGTGGGATAATTAAAATGAGACTTGACGTGGCTCATGTGTATCATCAACATGTGGCTATATCAAGTAGCCTAACAATGACTTCGTTCAAATTTAAATGTGTTTGTCTTCTCCCGGTAGACCTCGGTGTGCAGTAGGATCATGGAGCTGCTGGGCCAGAACAAGATAGACCACCACCAGCGTCAGGTAGCCAGCCTCAGCCAAGATAGCTTCTACAGGGTCCTCACCCCAGAGCAGAAGGCCAAAGCACTCAGGGGACAATTCAACTTTGATCATCCAGGTATGTCATTCTTGTCGGTCATTGGTTATGTTTCCATGAGTTGCCATGACACGTGGCGTACCGGCGGGTGTAATTGCCTTTATGCTAATTCATGCTAATCGTCCAGTGATTAGCATTAGCTGTGCGTGTAATTCTGCTATAAATTACACAATTCTGGTGATTCTGGTATTTGTGGAGGCCTGCGAGGCCCTTGTATTGAGTGTGTGCATGTAAAGGTATACCCTGGTCAATGTTCTAGTGCCACGAGAAGTTCACGTCAGGCTCATGCTCACCGTTCTATATTTGTAAACACCATGTCGTGAGAGGAGTGCCACTCGGACTGAGCTTTAAAGCAACGTCTTTACAAATAGAGGACGTTAGAGGAATTCTTCTGACTGGTGCTTTCTATTCTTCTGTATGTGTATCTTAGATGCATTTGATAATGATCTCATAGTCACAACTCTATTGGATATAAAGGAAGGCAAAACGGTACAGATCCCTGTCTATGACTTTGTCAGCCACTCCAGGTGAGTTAGTATCTAAAACGCATTATACTTCATTGGCAGTGTGTGTAGATACAGTACGTATGCATTGGAAAATGGGCACTGTAAATGAAAAAGCTTGGGCTTTTCTTCTTAGTGCCATCTGCCTTACTGTAACTGTATACCACCATCCGCTATGCAGGAAAGAAGAGACTATTACAGTCTACCCTACTGATGTGATGCTGTTTGAAGGAATCCTGATGTTCTACTATCAGGAGACCCGAGACCTCTTTCAGATGAAACTGTTTGTGGACACAGATGCAGACACTCGACTCTCGCGTAGAGGTAGGTTGGGTTGTTGTGGCTTTTTGTCAGTCAGCAAAGACCTTGGTGTCTGAGTTGCTGCTGTCAGGTGTTCAGGAAAGGCATTTCAGAGTTGACTGCAAAAACAAGAGAAAGTTATAGTGCGCAAGATCTAGTATTATTATTATTATTTTAAAAGCTCTTTTTTTTTTTGGGGAGGTATTTAGTAGTGTTTACATTTGTAAGACCTCTGCATAATTTGCACTTAGCTTCATAATCCCTTGGTTGAAAAGAAAAACGTACTTTAATAATAAATACACAAACTTCTCGCAGTTAATATTTAAGGCAGATATTACATGTGATATATATAACCAGACCTTTAATAATATAATATTTTTTTTACAGTGCTTCGTGACATAAATGATCGAGGAAGGGACCTGGAAAGCGTTCTTGCCCAGTATATTACTTTTGTCAAGCCTGCTTTTGAAGAGTTCTGTTTGCCAGTGAGTACTTCTGAGTGCAATTCAGCTGCATCTTGCGTGCTGGTGTGCTTACATTCTTGCGTTTTGTCTGTGCCGCGTTGAGTAGACAAAGAAGTATGCTGATGTGATCATACCCAGAGGTGCTGAGAACCATGGTGAGTTGTCTTTGTCAGTTGGCTGTGGTGCGCTCAAACTGTTATTGAGGAGATTTTAGAGAAGTTGTGACTCGAGAAGCTAGCCTCAACAAAGTGCTATCGGAAAGGACACGGCTGTGTTATTTTTTTCTGATGTTTGTGACCAAGGAGCGGATTCGGGAAGTCTCAACTATTTTGGTGGCAAATAATTCTGTCTGTTTTGAAATCAGAAGGTTAAAAAAAACAATCAACAAATGTATTGCAATATATTGTTTTAACTGCATCTGTATTTCTCTCACTACAGTTGCTATAAACCTCATAGTTCAACACATCCAGGATATACTAAATGGTGGTTTGACACGAGTTAACGATTGCCTTAATGGCTTTGGACCATCACAGGAACAGCCCCATATGGAGTACAGCAGTCATCTGTACTGATAATTATTCTCCACTTTCTGCTATTTGTATACCAAGACAGAAGTGATTTGCAAGACATTTTGTTTTCTATAAAAGATTGATTAAACCACTGACTGGAAGCTAACCTTTGTTTTCATACTCATTCACTCATTTTTGTTTTGTTTATGATAATTATGTAGCATCTCTCAAAGCTGATATGGTATATCAGTTGGTATAATGCATTCTCAAGGAACTGTTTTTTTTGGTTTTTTTTATATTTACATTTTGGACTATTATGGGGAAAAATGCATTAACTTCAAATTAAATATTTTCATCTAGACTGATTTAAAGTTACTAGTATAAAGACTACTTTTTGAGAACCAGTGAAAGTAAATGGAGTTTGACAACAACAACTGATAGCCAACAAGACATTTGTGTACATAACAGTGAGACAGGCACAGCTTGGCTAGTTTCCATGATGTGTCACTGTTAGTCCCAACCACCACCCCCATCATAAAATCACTCCACTGGCTTCCCATCTAACTCAGGGTTGAGTACAAGGTCAATCTTCTCACATACCAGTGCATCCACGGCGACGCCCCCCTCAAGGAACTCCTTACCCCACAAACCTCCACACTCCGCTCTGGTTCAGCATACAACCTCCTCAAATCCCCCAGGACAAAGCTCTGCACTTTGGAAGATCAGGCATTCTGTTCAGCCTCCCCCAGACTGTGGAACATTCTGCTTGACCATCCAAGGACCACAGACTATGGATGCTTTTAAAAGTGGCCTTAAAACCCACCTATTCAACAAACCTTTTTGTCCCATCGCTTCTATGCATTTTCTTTTAAATCACTAAGTTATATTGTAGCATTTTGAGAGATTTCTTCTAATATAAAGTGCGTTACAACTTACCACTAGTGTTACCAACTCTAAAGAGCACATTTTGTTTTCTATAATAGTTTATATTAAGTGTATGATTTTTGCCTTTTATGTATATTCTGTCAAGAAATATTACAACTGATTTTCACCAGGTTGTAATTGTTTCATTCCAAATGATCTCGCACATGACATTCTCCTTATAGCACTGTACAATCAATGGTACGATAAGTATACTGTATCTTATTGTTGTTGAACTGCATATCTGATGATTTTAAAGCAATAGATTATAATATGGGATTGATTCAAAGTGTTAATATTCCTGAAGTGGAATGGGTTAATTCCTTTGTCTTTTAAATGTGACTATATGCATCAAGTTTCATCATAATGAACGCACAACCACTGTAATACGGTATTCAATGAAAAGATAGTGAAATACCTCTGTACACACTACTGTATCTTGTATTATCTCTCAGGTAATATAACTTTTTGCTTCTCTGTATTTCGTGAATGACCCAAGTAAATACAGATGTTGGGTATAAATATATATGATATGCTTTGCTGTTCATTAAAGATTAAGTAACTTAACCTGGCTGGGCTGTTGGGTGTTCCCATTTACAGTAAAGAGCCAAACATGTACACAGTAACAGATCATGAGGAAATATTTGCTGAATTTGACGTATAGCGCGTTTGCCTCAAATCTGACTTCACCTTTAATACTTCCTCAGTGAAACATTTTATAAACAGCAATACATTCAAATCCATGAAATTTATGGCAAGTTGCTTATATTAAACAACAGAATGGTGTGACGGAACAAATAAAAGTACATCAGCTCCAGCTGAAGCATTTATCAAATAACTGATTCAGCAATATTTCTTTCTCACAGGTATTAATATATTTTAATTCTGTATTAGACCGCTATCTCTGGTGTGTTTATGAATAAACAGTCAAATACAGACACCCCAGCAGATGAGCTCTCCTGACAGGTCGTCGTGGATGCCTTCAAAGAAAAGAAACCCATAATGTGCAAAAAACACTATATCTTCTCTCAGTCCCTTACTGAGGAGGGGTTGTTGCCAAATAAGCAGCGGTACAACTCAGTCCGTGCCTCGTCGTTCACAGGACTATGATCAACGGGAGCCATGAAGCTCACCAGCTTGCTGTGGACGTTGAAGCGAACCTTGCGGCCCTTGCTGGCCTTGGTGTCCACCTTCTTCTTAATCCTGCTGCGCAGTTTCTGGATGGCCAGCCACTGCCGACCCATGGCCACCTGGTCGTTGGGGTCCGCCGCACTCGTCTTGCGTTCGATCAACTCCCTGAGCAGCTGGTGGTAAAAGTCGTCGTCGTCAAAGACGTCCTCGTCCAGGTCTTTAAGGTGTGCGTTGGCCTTCGCGAGCGGCTGCGTCTCTTCCCCCCCACCGTCCTCTATGGTGGTGGTGGTGGTGGCGGCGGGGGCGGCCGTCTCTCGCTTTCCCAGGACCCTGTAGTCCGACCGCCGGGTCTGCGTGCGGCGCACCAGCCTCTCGTTGTCCATAAGGACCTGCTCCACCTGCGTCAGGATGCTCCGGTCGAACGCCGCGAAGCCCTTGCTGCCCTTGCCACCGCCGGCCAGCCTGGTCTTGTCGTGCCACTTCTGCAGCGTGGCATCGCGGTACGGCTGGAAAGCGGCGAAGCGTTTGGCCATGACGTCCGGGTACTCCGCCATCTCCAGTTTCCTTTTGGGCGGCCCAGCCTCCAGCTCCTCCTCCTCACTTATATCTTCGTCGGCGTGCCGGGTCTCGGCTCCCCAGGTCTTGCCCAGCGCGATGGGCCTCGTTTCTGGATTCTGGAAGAGCAGCTGGTCTTGGAGCTCCAGCAAGGATCTCTGGAGGGCCTTTATGGCTTTGTGGCTGTTCTTCAGAGCGCCCGCAAACTCGGCGCCACCTCTCTTCTTGAACTCTGGGTACGTTTCTGGTTGCGGAAGCTGATTGGCGGTCACAAGTGCCCTCTGGAGTTTGATTCGCCCCTCAAGAACATGGTCCCACAAAGCCAGCTGAGCCTTCACAGCTTTGCCTTTCTCCACTTGCCCGTCAACATTCTCTTTGGAGAAAGTCCTCATTGTCTCTCGATTTTCTTCATCATCCTCATCATCATCCATCTCATCTACCTCTGAGCCTTCAACGTCATCACTCTCGTCCTCTTCACTCTCTCCCAAATCATCCATACCATCTGTCAACTTGTGGAGGTCTATTTCTGTGGGATGCTCTGTGATGATGTTGGCACCCTTCATCTTAGACACCAGAGTTTTAACCTGAGCTTCATCCTTGAGCAGCACACCCTGTTCCTCTTCCTCTGTCTCATCTTCCTCGCCATCTTCAACCTCGTCACCAGATTCAAGCATGCCATCTTCGTCACAATCTCCAGCTTCTTCTTCTTCTTCTTCATCATCATCGTCATCGTCGTCGTCAACTTCAGATTCACCAATATCCTCCAGCAACTGTTTACGGGAGACTGGCTTTCCTAGGTATCGACAGTCTGTCTCTGAAAGCAACGATGTGTTTCGCGTCCGCAAAGCACTGACGCCAACTGCTTCCCCATCGTCATCCTCATCATACTCTATGATCTTGGCTTTTGTTTCTTCATCTTGGTCATCCTCTGGATCGGCGTATTTAGGTAAAGGGTTTAGTAAATCCTCTAATTGTTGTGAGATCGAACCGGCCATCGTTTACCGTTGACCACGAGTTTGCGCTTCTGTGCGACAGACTATGACATCATTACATTGCGACTTGAACAACTCGCTTCCAATGCGCATGCGCACGTGAGAAGCATTGAGGTGAATGGATGCCGAGTGTTAGCAAACGTTTGCTTTGCTCAACTAGGCTTCACAAAGATTGATCCGTTCCGAAGAACCAAGATGTCATCAAGTGACTTTTATTTGAGATATTATGTCGGGCACAAAGGAAAGTTCGGACACGAGTTCCTTGAATTTGAGTTTCGGCCTGATGGTGAGTTAGGCGTCAAGTTCGATGTTGTAGCTTTCTTGTTTGCTAGCCATTAGCTTAGCTAGCAGTGGCTCATTATGCCACATTGCATTAGAGTTGTTTGGTATGTTCAAACTTAGTTTTGTTTAAACTTCGCGAAAAGACGAAACTGCTAATTTCCAGTGGACAGAAGAACGCTAGGACCAGCACACGAACGGTCAATTATAAACCAAGCATCTACAATTCCACTGCGGACCTTATCATGCGCATGTACCGTAGCGTTATACGGCGTTAGCGAGGGGTGCTATCTGCTAAAGCTAACAGCAACGCGAATGCGTGAAGGATATTTTACTGTTTTTTTTTTTTTTTTTTTTAAACAACTTATTATCTTGCAGGCAAGCTTCGGTATGCGAACAACAGCAATTACAAGAACGACGTCATGATCAGAAAAGAGGTAATGTATGCATTGCGGTGTGCCGTACTAAATTACTGAGTAGACCCATTCGAATATATTGCAAATGCACTTCGTTTACAGTGGGGTATCGCTTGCAAGTCTATGTAATTTAGCCTATGTTACAACATGTATAATCTTTCTTTTTGTTGTGTTTTCCGTCTTATTTTCACTGGTGTAGGCCTATGTACACAAGAGTGTTATGGAGGAACTGAAGAGGATAATTGATGACAGTGAAATTACAAAAGAAGATGATGCACTTTGGCCGCCTCCTGATAGAGTTGGCAGACAGGTTTGTAGGCTGCCTTGTTCTCACTTACTCCGGTGTATGACTGTTGAAGTTTCCTCCAGTGTTTTAACCATTTAACAAAAAATTTTACCGGTTAAAACAATATTGAACTTTTATTATTGATCAATGTTTTAAGTTACTGTAACTTTCGTTGAACAGTTTCTCAAAAACGCACCTAAAAGTTCTGTTTAACGTTTTCAGAATAGAATAACATTTCTAACAAACATCCGAAGTTGTATTACTTTAAATCGGCATGGCTTAGTATTGTTGGCTGGAGTAGAAGGCAAATGAAACATTATGTTTAATACAGAATTACTCTCTAACCACCGCATTTTACAGGAGCTGGAGATTGTAATTGGAGATGAGCACATTTCGTTCACAACCTCCAAGATCGGTTCCTTGATTGATGTCAACCAGTCAAAGTGAGTATTATTTCACAATGGCGGTGGGGGTGATCGTGATCTGTGCACTGGGCTTAACCTATTGTATTTGTTTAGGGATCCGGAAGGCCTTCGCGTGTTTTACTACCTGGTTCAAGATCTGAAATGTCTCGTCTTCAGTCTTATTGGGCTACACTTTAAGATCAAGCCCATCTAGGTTTTGGATTTTAGTTTTCTTTTATTTTTTTGCTTTGTTGTACTACAGCATTTGTACATGTGATGTTTTTTGACTTTTTTTATTTTAAATAAATTAAAAAAAAAACGGAACTTTATACATTTATGATGAAGTACGATCTCTCAGTTTCAGTGTTGGGGGAGAAAGATGGACTCAAAGGACTTATAATACAGTCCAGTGGACAGAACCTTAAGCCATCAAAGGCCACAATAGATTTATATTTTAAATTTAAAAACAGTAATCTTAACTATTTAACATTGTGTAATTGTTAGGTGAATAGTTCACAGGAGTTTGTATTTGGAGTAGAAACTTTATTCACAGCCTGTGATTCCTGATTGACAACCAGTCAAGACTGCACTGGTGGCTTGGTAAAGTAGGTATGTACACTAGACATAACTTTCAAATACTTTTATAGTGGTATGGATGTATTTAATATTAAGGTTATCAGGGCATGTAATGAAAATGCAGAAAAACTAACTTCGTTTCAGGAGAAAGTCGGATTACAACAAACATCCTAAAATGTTAACGTGTCATGGTAGTGAAGGCTTGAGCATTGAAAATACTTTGAAAGCATTTTAATATGAAATCAGGATTCAAAGGATGAACACCCTTTAACAAGAACAAAATCTAATACTCAGTGATGCATTGCAAGATGCATGATTTAAAGTATTTAAATTATGTGAGAATCAAATACAAACTCTTAAGTGATTTATTCAAAGTATATATATTATGCCCATTTGTGAGGTATTGTTGGTCACTTGCTCTGTACTTAATACTTTATTGTTCAAACCTAGTGTAAATTCCTTTGTGTACATATTCAATATTCTTTCCACACTGCCCATTTTTAAATCAACAATTACTTTAACCCATTCATTGCCTGTTTATTCAACATTTACCATAAAGTAAAATTCGGTCATTTAGCAGACGCTTTTATCTCAAGCGTCTGAGCACAACTATGAAGGAGCAGATGAGTCTTACAGCATCTCACTTGAGCAAGACCATGTTTGTTGGGCTCAAACCCACCCTACGCCCTGGACTATCCTGCCCCCCATGACAAGACACAATTAGTCTATAAAAATGTACTTTATGGCTGCGCTACAAACAGTACACAGTGAAAACTGGATTTAGTTGCCGTGGTGACCAGATGTTGGCCCTCTTAGCCGATAGACTTTCCCTCCAATACGGCGAAGATATCCTCTAGGGACTTGTGGACGCAGCGCACAAACTCATGCACGTCGCGCGCCGGGTAGCTGGACACGTTGCAACCGATCCAGTCGTCGTGGACACCGTAGCCAACGCCGAAACCGTCGGGTACGACTGGAGCAAAGCCTCCCAGCCTAACGGCAGGGCTGGTCAAGGTGCTGGTGGAGAGGACGTTGTGGTTGATGGCCACGTACGCCGGGTCCTTGTACAGGGCGGGCGGCTCCTGGCCCGCGGAGCTAGCCAGGTAGCGCAGGGCAAACAGGTGCCGGTCAAAACCCTGGCCTGGTGAGAGAAACAAGATCACCTACTGTACTGCAGATGTCACCAGTGTGTAATGTAGTAATATAACAATGAGAAGAACATGAGCGAACTCAGAAAATAGAAGTATTACTTTGCCTTTGGCTTCACAGATTAGTAAAGGAATATCTCAGTAACATCACAATAAATACATTAATAAATAAATGCCAAACACCTGGTTCTGTTGAGGTATGTTTTACAAATGTAACAAAGTTATTACATTTGGTATGAAAGACATTCTGCAGGTGTTCTTTTGTTATTGTAGCAGCTATTTTTGTCCACTAGTGGTAGAAACCTGTCACTGCATGTGTAGATAACAACAGGCTATAGGCACACTCACCCAGGGCTGCCTCCTTGGTGAGTTGGCCGTGATACTTGGAGCACTCGCTCAGCATAGCTAGCAGTTGCTCGACGCTGTGCTGTCCCGGCTGGCGGACGAATGCGTGCGCGCACCGTGTGGTGTGCACTGTCGCCGGCCTGATGGTTTCTGTGCGGCCATGTTTGAAGGCCGCGGTGCTGCAGGACTCGTACGTGGCCACGGTCTTCCCATACTGCCTCAGGAAGGCCATCTGGAAGGCCAGCTGGGCCACAGCGTCGGGACTCAGCTTCTTCTTCTTCAGCTGCTCTTTCCCGCCTTTTTTAAACTGCATGGCGTCGATGGCGAGCCGCGACGTGGCCAGGCGGACGCTGTCCCTGGCGCGGGCCACGCCCTCCTCCAGCCCCGCGTCCAGGCGGAAGTGGAGCCGGCGCACTGCGGCAGCCGAGTCCACCGGCGCGGGCGCAGCGCCGGGGTGCGCCGACGGCCGCTCCGTGGTGTCACGGAAGACCTCGTTCTGGAAGCGCAGCACGGCCACGCCGTCGCCCCAGGAGTGCTCGAAGTTGATGGCCGCCTGCCCGTCGCGGCTCAGCACCACGCTGAACGACTTGTCGAACCAGCGGTTGCAGCCGTCGCCGTGCAGCATGCTGTGGGAGGCGTGGACGGGGTCACGCAGGGTCTCCTCGTCCAGACAGAGGCAGAAGAGGGCGCTGTCCACCGCCTGCAGCGCCTCGCCGTTGCCCACGGCGGCCAGCTTGTCCCTCAGCCCCGCCCACACGTCCCTGTTCTCGCTGGTCAGCACCCCGACGGGGAAGGCAGGTGCCGGGGTGTCGTCGGCCAGGATGTACCCCAGGTGGGCCTGGATCTCCGCGGGCGCGACCAGGTTCCCGTCGCCGTCGACGACATCAAACACGTACATGTGGTCCCGCCGCATCACGAGCAGGTGGCGCCCCCTCTGGTCGGTGAAGAGCTGGTCGCGGCCCTCCTTGGGGATGCGCGTGGAGTTGAACAGGCGGAAGTACTGCGACATGTCCAGCGGGTAGGCGTTGACCATGTAGGCGCCGTACCAGGACACCGAGGGCGGCACCCAGCGGATCAGGCTCTTGAAGCGGTCCGTGTCGCTCCGGGCCGGGTCCAGGTGGAACACCTCGGGCTCCAGCAGGCCGGCCCGCAGCGTTTTCATGAAGCGCACGGCGGAGCACACCATGTTGGTGGCGCGCACCAGCTGGTCGTTGTACCCTGGCCTGGGGTCGGGGGTGAACGACATGAAAGGGTTGGAGTTGAGCACCACGGAGTCCCGTGCCGACAGGTACATGTCGAACCATGGCTCTGGAGGAGGAGAGGGTGAGAAGAGGGAAATCGGTAGTCTGCATTGTTGTCACAGCACATTTGGGTTTCGCCTCAATTCGCTTGGAAACGCTACAAAACAGGTACTAGAAACGGTACCTGGTACCAGGTACTATTCCAACCTTTACCCAATGGAAAAACAAAACAGTTTAGTTGAGCTTGTACCAGGCAGTGGTTTCTTCCTTTTTACCCACATGGTTTTCATGGTTTTGCTTGGCCGAGTGGGGGTTATGGGGTCATTATTTTCCATGTGAAAATTGGGCTTCTGCAGCCCTTTGAGACCATAACAGTTATTCACATTCTACAATAAAACAATGATATATATATTTGAAATGCCCCTGGCTCAAAGTGCTACACATTTAAGATAAGATTTATTTACTGAAGAATGTTATTAACACTTTCAAATAGCTCTTAGAATCTACGCATCATTTTTTTCTGGACATAGAATTATATACGTAAAACTGAAAATATGTCTGGTGCTGACCAGCAAGCCTAGCAATGTTTTGCGCACATCTTTGGTGTACACAAACACAATAAAGCCGAATGTTGACAGTTGCAAAACCCATTCACCTGAAATATAGCTGGTGTGTTTATTCTTCTTATTCTGAGCGACTAGTTCCTGGTGTAGCTGTTTCCCTACACCTTTCAGGAAGTCTTGGGCCAATTTCTCTGTGGTCCTGTAAAGAAAATGATTGTGAACTACTTGTGATGTGTGGTGTTAAACACAGTTGTACAGTTACATATTATGTACCAACCCAAATTGTTCATCATCCAAAAGTGGCTTCTGAGCTGCTAGATATCTTGTGATTGTATCTTCAAGCTTTGGTATGGGTAGCCTGAGCAAGAAACAGAATCACAAATCAGAGGAATGAAAGAGTTCACAACTTCCCTCATCACACTGGCACTTTTATTACAAATATTAACATATTACAAACACTCTGATAACTTCACTTTATATTAAACATTATTATAATTAACTAAAAATCATGGGAAAAAAATCTACAACTCATGACGTGAGAAATTTATTTTTGTTAGGTAAACTGATGGCGCCCCCTCGTGGCTGTCCAAGAGTGAATCAGTCATACACTTTCACCTACATTTCATATCACAAATTTGTCCTGGTGACCCCTGATATATTAAAATATACTATTTAGTATTTACTGTGAGAAAATATAATGAACCTGATGAGATATACGATATACATACTGATATGTGCAGTAGCTTTCTGTGTTAAGACTTCACAGTCACATTTGGTTGGAACTCGCTTCACTGTAAATAACTTTCAGCTCTAATTATTGTATGAAAGGTGCTAGTGATAAACAAATAAATATTATTATTATTATTATTATTATTATTATTACCACTTACCGAGGCAAACTCTTCTGATAATGCATTGTGGGAACGACACTTCTGTGCAAGTACTCAGGCGACGATCCATCCTTTCTGGATATGTATCGCTTATTGATTAGCAATGCAGCATTCCTTATCAGCACATATTTTTTGAAGGAGCCATTGAACTGCATTGAAAGCAGATTTGCCATTGGCGTTGATAGAAACCGGTACAGTACCGACGAAATGCTGTTGAAACAGTTTAAGCGTAAAGACAAGTGAGAATGCCGTCACTTTATTCTTTATAGCTAGACAGCTAATGCTGAAGTGGTCGTCATCTGTCGAAATAATCCTATATTATTATGTGCTTTAAATATTTACACGAAAGTTCCTGTACCTGTCATTACGCACAGGACATACAATTAACACGTGACATGAGGTGCGTCGATGTTAAGAACGGCTGACTGCAATGGTTAATGTATCACGTTCCTACAGTTAATAGAATTCCAGGCCAAATATAAATGTGTTCTAATGCGATATACGATATGAATCACGTCAATCATATTTGTGTTTATTTATTTGTCTACACATGTTGGGTAATATGGAGTGTTTAAAATGTAAATAACATCTGGTCGGGACTAGAGAGCGGTCGGGAGTCTGCACTGTATGTGTCGCTGCAGTACGAATAGACCTTCTGGCCAGCAGAGAGCAGTATATTCTAACTATTTATTTGATAAGGCAGTGCCACTGGCTCATAACCTAACCTGGCATATTTCTTTTTGCTCGGTATGCATTATTCAGCCATCATTTCTGTTTCTGAGAGACATCTTGGAGTTGAGGTTTGCATGTGTGCTCGTTACTATCTAGGACAGGCATGTGCAGGCTATTTTTCTGACCACCTCATCTCCAAACTACGTTTAATCATTAATTGAAGTGAAACATGGCGGTAGTTCATTCATATATATGAATCTAGGCTGATATGAAAGCACACCTTTCTACTTATTTCAAATTTTAAATTTGTGTTTTTCAATATAACACTGTATGACAGATGCAACTGCCACCAAGTGGTAATCATATTAGGGAGAAAGCCATAGTCTCTACAAAAACAATTTTGTATTCACATTCTTGTGACTTGTCATATGGGGTACCAACTTCACGGAGATTCTAGAAAATGATGATCCTCTGCGTCGCAATCATTGCATCTGTGATCGACACCTAGAGTCTGGAGATGACAGAGAGAAGAAAAGGCATACACGGAAGTATACATGATTTTGACTAAACGTAGAACACCTGCATCGGTTTTGGGAACGATTTGGGTATTTATTTGACTACATAATAACATGCCTGAATTACAGAGAGCAAAGTAAGTACATTCGGCGTTAAAAAGCAACCCATTTTAATTGCATTTAAAAGCCACTGTTCTCGAATAATGTAATATAATTGCGGTCACATCTGCTGGTGAGGGAAGAAGAGCTCAACAGGCTCACACAAAATAAAAACATGCCTGATTCCCATGCTCCTGTCAGATGTGTCTTTTATAATGTGGCGTCTGTTCATTTGAGATTACCTAGATTTGATCGGTTTTAAAAAGAACAATCGGTGTAAACTAAGTGTTCATTGTATAATTTGGCTTTACACGTTTTTTTTATGGATACCTCTTAGAATTATAAAAGCAGGTTTTATTATGACAAATCCTAGTTTGTTTATAATTTCTTCCAAATGTCCATCACGGCCGTGCAGTGAATGAGCTTCTGCAGTGCTTCTTTGTTAAAATCACAGTTCAACATTAATTACACATTCAAATGCAAACCTATTATGCATTTAAACTGTGTGGATTACATTTAAACAAACTGTTAAACCTAGTAGAAACGAATAGACCTTAAAGGTAGGCCTATATTTCCTGTGGCACATGATGAGGGATAACTCTATTTTTATCAACTGAAATGGTTGAAGCTCATCATAGGTTTGCGTTTTGAATGTGAAATAATGTTGAATATTAAATGAATCTTACTCACATATGTTATATAGTATAGAATGCAGTCAGCACTAGCATAACTTTACTTTAAAGACACTATTGACACAAATACACTCCATTCTTTCTGTATACCATTGCCAAACCATGGTGTATTCAACACTTAACATTATTTAACAAATCTAATAAAACTGATTTCAGTGTGAGTACAGTAGTGTGTATCTGCTCGCTAGTTAGATAAAATTATAGCTATATTTAAACATATAGCACTTGTAAGTTTATAAACTTGTACAATTCACCAAATATCTCCTCCTTTAGTTTACTATTCTCAGTGTGTGCAAAAAAAAAATTTTTTTTTAATTATTTAAGAACTAGAATTTGGCACTTCTACACAGCCCTGGCTCTATAAATTGGAACACAAACAATGTGGTGCAGACCACACAACAACAATATCCTAACCTTCTCAATGAGTTTCCAATGTGCGGGGCAGTGCTTCTGAGAGAGCACCCTGTTTGTTTTGAATTAAGCAAGTGTTCTCAAAAGTTACGTACTTTACATTTCTAGGTCTTTATTACTTCCCGTTGTTATTCCAAACTCTTGCTTTTTAACAGGAGGCCGATTCAAGCCATTCACACCAGTGCTAGTGATGAGTTGGAAGGGTTCAAGGCACATGCTGTATTCCAGGAGATTAACAAGAAGTTGCAGGAGGTAATGCTTTTGTTTTGCGGTGCTGTTTTGTTTTGCAATGCTATGCAGCATTGCAAAACATCACACTTACCTAGGTACCTAGGTCTCAAATGTGTTGTGTTTTCTCAGACAAGGTCCATAGTCAGTGAGTTCACCGTTATAATTCCTTTGAAAGAAGTACAGTACACATTTTGGCCTCACTGGTGTAGCTTGATCATCCACCTAGGGCATTTGCGGATTATATATATATATATATATATATATATATATATTTAACAGTTTGAAATATGTAAGAGGACAATCTATAAAATTAAATATATTGGTATAACAGTGCATTTTTAAATAAATCAATTAGTGCTTCATTTAGTCATATTGTTTTATCAAATAATCATATACTGACAGTGAATGATTAGGAAGCATTTTCCAATTTAGCAAATGGCAGACACATAATAGACCAAGTGCATGTTTAGGGGAATTAATCTTTCAAAATAGGATAATTATATGTCAATACATTTCAGAATTACTCACTTGTCCAACTTTGTTTAATGCTGTCTCTGTAATTATTGTATGTCTGCTATCTATTAGATGCCCTGTGCTTTTAAAAAGACTTGCAGTTTCTTAGTACAGCTTTTGTTTGGTCGTTTTATGTAGTCTTAGCTGTATTAATATTGTATAATTTCAACCTTGACAGAAAAACATAAATTTCATGTGATCCACATGCAAACCACATTCCTTCTCTGGAAGAAGTACACAGTTTGCGATGTCTTAAGAGAGCACTAAACATAGCAAATGACTCCTCACACCCCGGACACAGACTGTTTGAACTATTGTCTTCAGGCAGGCGATACAGGTGTTTTAAAACAAGAACAAACAGATTAAGAAACACTTTTTATCATACAGCCACCACTACAGTAAATATTGCAATACCCAAAAATCTGTAATTGCAGCATATATGTCACTTACAAGACGTAAGGGAATATGTTGTACCATTGAATGAATGTCTGAGTGGGTTTTTGTGTTTTATTGTATTTATTTATGATCTATATTGTACAATGACAATATAGATATTATATTCTATACATGTAATCATGTGAAGTTCATGTTGTCATGCTGATAGGAAAGTGGTATTCTTTATGATGCCTTTATACTCAGGATTATGGTACTGAAAACCATGAGAGTGTAAATATTAGGAAAATATCACATTCAAATGCTTGGAATACCTTCTACGTCCAAACACATTCAATGCTTTGCATAATATACTGGTATTACATTTGAAGGTTTCACCCTGACTGCCAGTGTACCTGAGCCGCTAAAGTGATGGGTTGCTCCCTCTGTGTGCTGCTAACAGGATGGGGAACAGATTGTTAAAAAGATCGGAGGAGTTTTTGCCTTCAAAGTGAAAGGGGGGCCAAATGGCAAGGAGGCCACGTGGTTGGTGGATGTGAAGAACGGCAAGGGGTGTGTTCACCGCGACACAGGTGTGTGTGTGTGTGTGTGTGTTTGTGTGTGGTGGGGGGGGTTATCTACTGTCAGATTATTTTACCTGCATATCATATCTACATATGATACCTCTGGCAAAGGGACTGCCGATGAAAACTAGCCTGTGGCTGACTCGGGTACATCCACATTCCATGTGAATGTTGAATTAATGCACAATGTCCCTTTTCAAATAAACAACAAAACAAAAAAAAAAAAACACCAAAAAATATGTGTAC
Organism: Amblyopsis rosae; assembly: GCA_025399935.1. NCBI lineage: Eukaryota > Metazoa > Chordata > Actinopteri > Percopsiformes > Amblyopsidae > Amblyopsis > Amblyopsis rosae. The sequence goes on from JAODTR010000019.1 coordinate 3,092,440, forward strand.
ATAGTGTGTTGTCGAATATGAACTATTGGGGTTGTTTGTTTTAAAGCTGCAAGCTGCTATTAATATTCATTTTCACCTTTCTTGTTTACGGCATGGCATGAAACAAATGTACTATTTTCCGTCAATAATTGACACTTGTTTCTGGGGGCAAGCGTTAAATCAGAATGGCAAACATGGCTACCGTCATCTGAAGATAGTCTCATTGGGTGATAGAGTTCAAATGCTAGAACTCGAACGTAGCGTTTCTCTATTGGGCTGTAGAAAGAGTCTTTGAACAAGGTCAAAGTGTCAGTCCCTTCACGCCACGAATGAAATTCAAACTTTGTATTTATTTATTTTTTATATGTGTATCCTCTTTTTGTCCCTCACAGCAAAGAAAGCAGACTGTACCATTTCTATGAGCGATGCAGATTTGTTGTCTTTGATGACTGGGAAGATGAACCCACAGACAGTATGTACTTATCTGTGTAGTTAATTAATTTGACTTGTGTTCTGGTTTTATTGCTCCTTCTGATTGGTTTTGGTTCTTAAGCCCGTCTGTCGGTATTAATCCAGTTTGCCTCCATTGCTGTTCGCTATCATTTCTATACCATGTATTTGTGTTGAGTTGTTTACACCCCAGTTGGTTATGATTTCCTCATAGGCATTAAGCATGACTGATTGGGAATTGTTCAGTCGTTTCCTCCTCCTGGGCGTGGACCTATGGTTAATTTTGAAACTATTGAACAGCTTTTAACCAATTGTCGTTGCTATAGCTGTTTGTATCGCTTAATTTAGCACGGTCACCATTTGGAAACACGCTTGACTTCAACAGCATTGCATTTAGCCGCCCCCTATGGGCACCACTAGGCCCACCATGTGAACGCTAATGCGGACAGTATATACAGACAATAATTTCAGCAGAAATGTAGCTGAGAATACTAGTCGGGCAGATCCAGGTTAGTAGTATTATCTAGCTATCCTCTATAAAACCTAATCATGCTCCTCTGCAACTCCATTCGATCATATTTAATCTAAACAGACGCTTGTATTCCATTTAATTGTAGATGCTGTGATGAATATTAAGACTCATAGCTGTAAATGCGTTTGGAGAGCACAGTGTTCCAGTGACTTATTTACTATTAACTTGGGAGAAATTTATGCTTTTTCATATTTTCAAATAACAGATTGAAAACAGGCTAGTGGTTGAAAGGTTGTGGGTTAGATCACCGACATGCCCAACGTACCGGTTACAGTATGCATCCTTTAGCAAAATATCAAACCCATACCTGCTCCTTGTAAATGCATGTTCCATAGGATAAAAGCATCTGCTTAATACATCCTCAGTTAAGCATCCACATTCCCAAGAACCCCCGTTTTGTTAATGAGCTCCATACAAAGCGACAGAGACAAGCACCTGCCTGAATACAGAAAGAAAGGGATTGCGAGAAACGTACAGTACGCACGTACAGTAATATGCTTTATGATTTACTTCACTGTTGCTGACCTGATGTTCCCATCCATTCCACCCCGCAGGCGTTTTTCCAGGGCAAGCTGAAGGTAACGGGGAATATGGGATTGGCCATGAAGCTTCAGACCTTACAGCTGCAGCCAGGCAAAGCCAAGCTGTAGGTGAACCACCTGCGTCGTTGACTGGCCACCTTCAATTAGGTCTTACGATCTACAATTACTCAGATCTGTGGTTCTCTGGGAGACACTGATATAGCTTTCAAGTAAGAAATATAGCATTTTGCCCTCAAGGGAGAAAGTAATTTCAGCCATTAGACGGTGGGAAGGTAGAAAATGGGTATGTTTAGGAATTGTTTAATCACTTCTCTGCTCTCCTACAGGTCTAGTTGAATGAAGAGCTAGCTATATTTCCTGCCTTTTATAATATTATGAACTGATTTGTGGCTCTAATTATATAGGCCAGTTTTCATGCTCAGATTGTCAGCAGAGAGCATATTATTCTCTCATTTTCTGTGATGTCATCATGGAGTCAGTGAATAGACGGGTTAAGTGCCTCTTCTGCTATTTATAGTTTGGTCAGTTTGTCTTTAACCTATTTAATACATCAACATTTAACTTGTATATTATATAATTGTACTGTATCTTGATAAACTAGAGCTCAATTAATGTTATGAGGATATGCTGTCAGTATTGTCAGATTATGAAAATATTTCTACTAAATAAAGATTTTGCTCTAACAAACCTATGTAGCATTTGTAATTGTATTTGGTCTGAAGCATTAAGCATTATAATTCATATAAATTATTTTACACCTGTATTGAAAGGTATAGTCAGCCATTGTAAGATAATTGTAAGACAATACATGTTTTGTCAAATTCAATGAAAAAAGAACCCAGTATTTCTACACAGCCCTTGCTTCGTAAATATGAACATAAACACGTTTACAACAACAATTCCATCGGCTTCACAATGTGTTTCAATGTGTGCTGCGGAGCTTCAGAGAGAGTTTGTTTTGAGCTAGTAGATGGCAATTGTTCTCGAGAATGCCTAACCATGCATTTAAATATCAATGCCTTCTGTAGAAACATGTTGGGTACAACCTGCTTGGTAAGAAACTATACATGTAAATTGGGTGGTTGCAAGTCAGAATAATGTAGGATTTATTTTTATGTTTTACAAAACAGAATGGTCAGGATTAATCAATTCAAGGACTGCGTGTTTGTCAAGGTTTTAGCATCTAAAAATTGGGCTTTGCTTCTTTCAAAATACAAAAACACTTGGAGCCGTTTGACATTGAACTTTTTTTTTCCCCTAACCCTCAATTCTATTACTTCTTTACCTCAAGCCCACACACATCATGAATATCTTCTGGCTGTGCACAAATCTATCAACAATATTCAGCCACAATTGACTGAGACTGCAGACATGATTATTAAAAGTGCTCAGCAGTGAGCAAACGATAAATGTTATGTCAGAAAGAGATAATTTAATATGAAATTATAATAAATATAACTACTTTAAAAAATATATATAATATAAACCCTACGTCTTCCCTTACAGCTCCTATAGGCTAACATGACATGGCAGAGGAATTGTCAAAAGTCCATCTGGGGAGCCTTCATTGAAACTAAAGGGCAGGTACTTAAAAAAAATAATTGGCAGTTGATTGGATGAACCATCTGGTCGTTTTGCTGTCGGCACACCTAAACCACGCCCGTATAGCTGATTGGAGAGTTCAGTTGCTACTCGGACACATTCAAAATGATTCCTAAGTTCTCCAGACTGAAGCTCGCGAGATAAGGATGGTCTTGCAAGGCTACCTATAGGCTCCCCCTCCCTGCACTGCTACTTCTTTCCCTGGAGTCCTTCACAAGTGTAAAGCTTGATCTAATGAGTGTGCCTCGGACGGACCGCCAGGTCAATCGGAAACGATCCTCGTCTCTTCAAGATCAAACTCTTAGCGATCAAAATCGATGTTATGGCAGGCGCAATTCCAATGCTGCCGTTTATATTTTTCCACAAGTGGTCGACAGTGCCAGCAAATCCTTTGAAAGACAGATGTACCGAAAAGTACATTTCAATGTTAGCAGGGCTGCAGTTAAAATTAATTTATGGCTGGCAGTGTCTGGCAGAATGTTAGAGCAACACCTAATAACTGTCAGGAAGTGGATCATAGCTGGCTAGTCAGGTGACCTCATCTGTCCAATAGCAATGTAGGGGCCAGAACAGAACTCTCTCCTGTCAATATTGGAGAAGTGTTCTCTTTTACTAGACTATAGCTGAGAACATCACACAAAGCAGTATATATAATATATGCATATATATTTAATATAATATAGTATGACTACTATACTGGGCTATTACAACGATTTGCATCTTTGTCCACAGGCATGTATCTTAACATGAACGCACACAATGCAGTAAATGGTTTGACTCCAATAATGTGTTGGATGTCTTGCAATGATAGCACATGTGTGCACTGTTCCTTATGGGAGGTATTATAGTTAAAGCAGACTGTTAATACTACAGACACAAGACATTAGATCATATCCTGTCTTCTCTTTTGGCAGTTATGTCTTCCTTTCTTGTTGAAATATTTATGAAACCTCATCCGGTCTTTTCATCAAACAAGATTTTTCTCAGAATAGGCCAGTCCGTCTTAGGGTCACACAACTCCTTACTTCCTTACACACTAAGAGTAATTAGGAAACCCTTTGGAAATAAGCTTCACGTATTTCCTTGAACTGATTGCATTTTCTAAAAGAGCAATTAAGTCCCATACTTACGGTATTTATGAGATACAGCGTTTAGTATGTTGAAGTAGTTCTCATTCCAGCTAGTGGATTGGAAAAAACAACTCATCATGAAGGAAATCGATCCAAACCAGATAATAATAACAGTTCTGACTTATTACATATTTCATCCAAATCTTGGAACGACCTGTTACACTGTGGAAAGAAGCGCCAAATCTAGGGGAAAAAAAACATTACAAACAAGGAATTTGGGCCCTTGGCTCAAATTCAGGTCAGAACATTCTACACATGCCCCCCCCCCCCTCGCTCTCTTTTTCTCTCTCCCGCTTCTCTCTCTCTCTCTCCCTTCCCTCTCTCTCTCCCTCCTTGTGTTCTTTCTCTGAACTTTTCCCTCTCTCAATCCCACTCTCACATCTGGAGGGTATCTGGAGAGGCTATTTGCTTGCTATGGGAAACTCTGTAGTGGAACTCGACATAAGACTCCACTGGACTTGTAAGGGGTAACGTATGCACTATTACTCCAAAAATTATGCACTTGGATGATATAAGTGTGTGTGTGTGTGTGTGTGCGTGCGCTTTGTGCATGCAGCCCAGTGGGTATTCTGTGCGTGTGTGAAGCATGAATCCCTGTATGTGTGTGTGTGTGTGTGAGGTGCACGAACAGCCCATACCGTGCATGTGGACACCAGTGAAGATAGGTCTAATAAAAGCATGGCTTTTAAAGGGTCACCTTGAGCACTGAGTGCCTATGCGGACGATGTCTGTTCCGTGGCGTAGATGATTAGAGAGATGTTTTTCTGTCCTCCCACAAACTCCACTCTCCCTGACCTGCACTCATGTGTGAGACCCTGCCGCAGGAATCTTTTCCCATCCAAGTCTCAACATGCTTCAAGTTCACATTCAGTAGAAAGATCCATATTCACTGGTGATACATTTGTATTGCTGAGATACTGAATATACAGATTTCGGGTGTAAATTTGCATTAAAATGAAATGCAAACTAATGCAGAAATGTATTAATTAAAAAAAAAGGCACTTTTACGATGCAACCTAATTTATAGGACTTTTTTATATTAGAACATCAATAAGTTGCCGGTCCAGCACTCAAACAATTATCCACTGATGTAGTTAATTGTTGTCAACTAATAGCAATGCTGTGTGTTTGTGTGTTGTGTTGTTGTGTTGTTTGTTGTGTTGTTGTGTTGTTTGTTTGTGTGTTTGTGTGTTGTGTTGTTTGTGTGTGTGTTGTGTTGTTGTGTTTGTGTGTTGTTGTGTTGTGTTTGTTTGTTTGTGTGTTTGTTTGTTGTGTTTGTGTATTGTGTTGTTTGTTGTGTTTGTTTGTTGTGTTGTGTTGTTTGTTGTGTTTGTTTGTTGTGTTGTGTTGTTTGTTTGTGTGTTGTTGTGTTTGTTTGTGTGTTTGTTTGTTTGTTGTGTTTGTGTGTTTGTGTGTTGTGTTGTTGTGTTGTTGCGGTGTTGTGTTGTGTTTGTGTGTTGTTGCGTTGTTGTGTTGTGTTTGTGTGTTGTTGTGGTGTTGTTGTGTTTGTGTGTTGCGTTGTTGTGTTGTGTTTGTGTGTTGTTGTGTTTCTGTGTTGTGTTTGTGTGTTGTTGCGTTGTTGCGTGGTCGTAGCTGCTAAAGTGTGTGGTTGAAGGACGGGACTGAGGCTGAAGAGGGACCACCTCGAGGGGCCATAAAGCCTGCTGCCTTTGATTTTTCCCTGGTGTGTACCCCATTCAAACACAATGCCTCCCTAATCCCCGTGCATGTCTGAGGGCACAATGGAATTGAAACCGTCCAAATGGATTATAAAGATGAATGACATGTAACATTCTCCAGAGTTAGACACATGTTCTGTGGCAACACCTATTGTTAAAACAGTGATGCAGATGCAGAGAAACGGGAAATGACATGGTAAAAGCCTTGCTTCTAGAGGTTCCATCTTTATATGTTGTTATGGTGCTATAATACATCCAGAAGAGCAAACGACAATTACATTTTAAAAGTGGTGACATTTTCTGCCATTAGATGTCTCATAAGCACCAGCATCTCAGACTAAACACAAATGCTTATTGGGCTACACAAACACACACACACACACACACACACACAGGGAGTGTGATGTCATTCTCTGCTCAGGACATCAGTGCTCCACTATATCAATACATAGAAAATAAAGCTATACTAATATCGCATAGAACACCTTAAATGTCTCTAGAGCCACATATTGAGTCATATTAGAGGACCTTTAATGTCTCTAGAGCCACATATTGAGTCATATTAG
>JAODTR010000019.1:3116178-3130456 GCA_025399935.1 Amblyopsis rosae
TTGCTCTGCCCCCCCCCCCCCCCCCCCCCAACAGCTCCGGCCCTGGACGTGGACTGGCAGAGCAACAACACCTTTGCCTCCTGCAGTACAGACATGTGCATCCACGTCTGTAAGCTGGGCCAGGACAGACCCATCAAGACATTCCAGGGACACACAGTAAGCGGCGCCCGTTCACTCTCTCGGCACTCAAGGGGCAGAGAGAGGCTTCACGGCCAGACTTTTTTTTTTTTTGATTTATTTACTCATTTAAAACTTTATTTTTTTACCAGGCGGGTCAGTTAAGAACTAATCCTTCTTTATAATGACTACATCACGTAGCAGAATGAATGTTTGCCCTGGCCACGCCTGCAGCACACACACACACACGTTTAACGGTGGCTAGGTTTAAACATAAACATTGATAGTCCATGACCCTGCAGAAGTGCCGCATGCAACAAAGAGGAGAATGCTCTATTTTTTTTACAGACCTCAGCAGCGTACACGCTCCATGTACACACTATTGCACACACTGATCACTATTGATCACTATTCATGCGTAGTGCAGGGCGGCATACACTTGCGCGCGTGCTCGTCTTACTGGGGCGTGTTGTTAGAAGTCTGTCTTTGCTGAATCTCTCTCTCTCTCTCCTCCCCCCTTCTAGAATGAAGTGAATGCAATCAAGTGGGACCCCACAGGGAACCTCCTAGCCTCCTGTTCAGACGACATGACACTCAAGGTGAGCTGGAGCTCCCACTGTGGGCGTGTCGTCCCCCCCCCCCCCGAGCCTGACCTCCCCTGGGCCCTGTCACTCAAATGACGGGCGCCTACTCCTTATGCGCGAGCTAAAAGCAAGACGCTAAGTCTTCTACATGTTTTGTAAACACTGGTGCAAAAATAAACATTATGTGGCATGTAATGACGCAGCATAGATGCAATTAATACTGAATGATATTTATAACATATGTTTATTATACATTTATACATACTACATTATTTAGTTTCATGTGTATTGCTTTTCAATACAATGTTGTTTTTCTTAGATCGGTTTTGATTCTAGTTGGCTTGATTATGGAGTAACTTGTGCACGCGCGTCTTGACAGATCTGGAGTATGAAGCAGGACTCTTGTGTGCACGACCTGCAGGCCCACAGTAAAGAGATCTACACCATCAAATGGAGCCCTACCGGCCCTGGAACAAACAACCCCAGTGCTAACCTCATGCTAGCCAGGTGTGTGTGCGCATGTGTGTGCGTGTGTGTGTGTGTGCGTGTGCTGTGAACAAAGGTTGCAGGGTTCAGAAGAAACATTGTAGGTGCTGCAAGCATTTATCCTCTGAAACGGTCCATCCATGTAATCATGAGTGATTACTCGGGTGAGTGGTCATGTTCGAACATATTCTAATAATCTAATCTATATTATTTTCAGTATGATGGACGATAACGATTTTAATGTATTTTCTTAAAGACAAAACTGAGTCATATTTTATTAAACCTATATGCCATACTGTAGGCTGGTAGGCCTATGCCCTACAGTATGTGCAATATCAACAAATAACTTAAGTTAAACTAAATAAAGATTGGAGAAACATCCACATAAATATATTTCAACAAATATTGAGTGGGTTTGTGTGTGGTAATAGTATGATAGGAGAAATATGCAGACTTTAATACTAGCCTACATTTTCTACAATAGATGGTGTAGCCATACAATGAATTGGATTAACATGGCCTAATAATAGGTTCAAGATATAACCGTACAGAGCTAGTATAATAGTAAAGGTGATTTTATTGTCACATACATGTAGCGAAACACTAACCACTAAAACATGTAGCCTATAGTATATAACTGCTCTAAAAAAAATAAGCCAGAGGCATGGGCTATTGTACCAACAATGCTGCCACATGGCTCGGACAAAACCCAAAACTTAATATAACCCACACAGAGGTGCAAATGATTGGCAGTCACCGTGTTGAGTTTGGTTGCGCTAGGGAAACTGGTGGGTGTCGACATTATATAGAGCGCACACTGACACACACGTGATAAAGAACGGGAGGGGGAGCGTCGCTCGTCGGGGCGACCCAAGATCTTCATTCGGGGTGAAAGCATTAATCTCGATTTCATCATTTTTCAAATCGTTTAAAAACAAAAGCTCAAATTAATCTAATTAATTAGATTTATCGCCCAAGACTAATACCAGGTGCTTTTTTGTTCTAATACACTACAGCTAGCTTGAGTCTGACCATAGTAGTAACTCCCCTGTCCCCAGTGCGTCCTTTGACTCCACGGTGCGTCTGTGGGACGTTGAGCGAGGCATCTGCATCCACACGTTGACCAAGCACCAGGAGCCAGTCTACAGCGTGGCCTTCAGCCCCGACGGACGCCATTTGGCCAGCGGCTCCTTCGACAAGTGTGTCCACATCTGGAACACGCAGGTGAGAGAACATGGCCGCCTTCATGTTTTGCCGTGTTGTAAACATGCAGGTTGGGAAAACATGGCCGCCTTCGTGTTTTGCCGTGTTGTAAACACACAGGTAGAAAACATGGCCGCCTTCGTGTTTTGCCGTGTTGTAAACATGGCCGCCTTCATGTTTATAAATGCATGTTGGTTGGGCGGTTGATTACAATTTACTAAACGCGCATCACCCTCACTCTTCCCACCCCCCTGCCTCCCTCCCTCCTAGACGGGTGCACTCGTCCACAGTTACAGAGGGACGGGGGGGATCTTTGAGGTGTGCTGGAATGCCGCCGGGGACAAAGTGGGAGCCAGTGCGTCAGACGGATCCGTAAGTCCTCCCCCGACACCAACAGCTGTTCTCTGTATGTACATAATTTCTGTGCGGGGCGTGGGAATTAAAAGCGCGCTGTTCCTTCTCCTCACCACCAGGTGTGCGTATTAGACCTTCGGAAATAGTGCTGCTGATTGTTTGGAAGCCATGGACCGACCATGAATGTGTACATAGCCAAATGACTGTCCCTGCCTGCCCCGCCCACTGACAAAGACAGGAAGCAAACCCCCCCCCCCCCCCCCCCGACACAGCAGGTCTCAACATACGGATAGATGAACGGAGGAGCTGCCCCACTCTGCTCCATGTCTGTCCGTGAAGTGACTCTTCCAGAGATGTAGAAGGGACACAGTTGGGGAAGGAGGAAAATAATTAAAATAAAAAGTAAAAATGCACAAAAAATAAATAAAAAACAAACAATTGAAAGACAAAAAAAAAAAATCACAACAGATCTGTATATGTACCAACATTTGGAAGCCATTTTTCTTTTTTAAAACTTTTAAACCATTCTCATTTGTCATCCTCCAAAAAAAAAAAAACAGTGGAAAAGAGTGATGTGTTAGTATTCAGATCTTAATGTGCAGACATATCAATTTACCCAACATGCAACAGAATGGGAGTTCATCCTACTTTTTTTTAATCTCTGGGTTGGTACTGGTAAACAGTTGCAATATGTGGAGGCATGTACACACGCACGCACGCACACACAGTCTACATAGTTGTCGTCATGGGTTGTATGGTTAACATCTCCAGTAACTGCAGTAGTTGATGTGTTGTCTTCTGTAGAGGACATGCTCTGGGTTACCCTTGTAAGTCCACCAGGGTACACAAGATATGATACATCTAGATGCTTTAAAAACAAACCATTGTTTAAAACAAAATGGTTTCTTTGTGCACTATTGATGGATATTAGATGTTTTCTCTTCTGGGCTAGGCTGATTGTAGCAATCACTAGTCTAAACTGGTAAATGGCTGTTTCACCAAGAAGCAAATTGACATTCTGAGAAATTGTTGTTCCTTCCTGATGCCTGATTGACTTTGGGGAAATTACAGAAAATGGAGGTCCAAGCTCAAACTGAACCAGCTGCAACACACTTGAGAAAATGGCATTTGCGCTTGAAACAGTCCTTGGTCCCTCTGCATTCATATTATATAATGAATCGCAATTGGCGACTGCTTGCATTAACATGTTATATTTTTAGCAAAACTGTCGGGGGATCCTAACAACAGCATACCATGTATTCTGAGCAGCATTGCTTCCAAGTGCTTCATCTGGAGAGAGTTGCTAGCTTCTAGCTCGGTGAAAACAGCTCTATGCTCATCCAACAGGACAACGATGCAGGTCAAGGGTAGAGTTTGGGATTACAAAGAAACGGTTGGTTAATTCAATGTGATGCTTCCTCTTACATTGTACTAATTTACCCCCTTTTTTCTAAACCAATTGCGGGTTTGGCGGGTTTCAAGATGTTAACGCCAGCATTTTTAGGGCCAGCCGGACGGTCACGTTTTAACTTTGGTTTCTCAGAAGGCTGCCTTTACGTAGGAAGTGAGGCTGTCACATATTGAACTGCATCACTAAAATAAGACGGTGTCATTTTCCTGTGTAAATGCAGCTGATAAAGCAATTAATAGTCAATATGGTATTTTATCCTTTGAATCATAAAGGATGCTATTGGGACTAATATGCTTTTGGAAAACCAACATTTGATCAGATTTGACATTAAAGCAATAGCCTGACATTTTTAAAAATGTTTTCCCCCTTGTAACTGACATTTGTCACATTGTGCACCTTGGGTATGTTAAACATTGCCTAAAAACCTCCATTGAGAGTTGTTAGCTCGCTGATAGCAGTGTCCTGCTTCAGCCGCAGGGTAATGTTGACAATGCAGTTTCACTTTTAAACTGTTTTTTTGCAGTGACAAGTTTATGGTAAAACGAGGGTAAAAATGATCCAACAGAAAATGTCACGCTAGCCCTTTCATGTGTAATACTGCTTCACATGCCTGTCATTCATGGTTCATGTGACTAACGGAGTTGTTCTAGTATGATCCCTAATGACGGGACATTTTATACCTTTTAAAGATAAATGTAAAAAAGTACACTTTTTTTAGTAATTTCTTTATAGATCAAAATAGTCAAATGAAGATTTATTGGCCGTAATAATTTGTTTTTAATATGTTTCGTATTTACATGCACAAAGTAAAGGTCGACTCAGCAATTTTATCCTAGGCCCTGTGTTTTCTATTTGGGCTTATAAATGATTTCTTTGGGTTTTAAATTGTTTAAGGGCTGAGGGCCAGGCAGCACAGGCGGGAGAATCATTTATTGGTTCTAGTTTAAATTATGTTCCTTGTGTCTACAAATTTTTATCTGTAATGACTGAAATCATATTGACTTCAATTGTTCAAAGACAATAAATGGAAGTCGCCTACCTCCATTTATTTGTAGTGTTCATGGTCTCCCCCTATTCTGTTGCTTTGTCAATGTTATCCTGGTCCCATTCCTGAATGTAAAGCACTTGAATCATCAATACATACAAAATGCGGTAAGGCTTACCTAAAGGTTTGTACCTGCTTTATAGAAGTAACAAAAATGGGTTCAAACTAGACTTTTTTTTCAGAAGCTGTGTAAATATTGGAAAAGTTGCAGAGTTGTCCTTTACCTGTGCCCCCAACCCCCACTAAAGAGCATTACGTCAGCCCAGTAGTATCTCTCCGATGGGGTCAAAGTTATTTTGCTTTTGCAAGTTGCTCTTGCATCACATCGATCTGTTGTCATTTCAGTCAGATCAGTGGAAAGTCCAGAATAAAATATATTTTGATATTAATGACTATGTATGTTGTGTCAATGACATTCTCTCAAATTTATTAGGGTATTTTTATTGACAAAATTAAAGATACAACTAAACAAAAGATATTGCTATAAGGAACACACTAATTGTATTAAACACAAACCATGCTGGTGATTTGTGTGGCATGCATTTATTCAGCAGCCAAAGGTCTTGGTTGCTCTTTATACAATGGCGTGTGCATACATTATATGTCTGCTCGTTAAAAATGTAAATTCTATTTATAAGTGTTTGCTTACTGATACAACTTTATTGTCTTTTTTTAAAAACACCTTTACCAGGCTGGTGAGAACAAATTCCTATTTACAATGAAGGCCTGTTGATGCAAGTTGTCAATATGCCAGAAATTAAGAAGTACATTTCTTAGTTTATGCTGCCATCTTGTGGCATGGAAAGAAAGCGTTGCCCTGTATGTTGCTAAAGGTAGTGCAGTAATACTCCACAACAGTTTTTAGTATTATTGGACTATCCTAGCGTTCTACTATTATGCCTTTGGTTTTACTGTGGCAAGACTTAGGGCAACATAAATAGCAATAACAATTAAGGTTTGCCATCATGGGTAATTGAAAATATATCAATTGTTTCACTGAGCAACAGTCTGTATAGTGTAACTCTAAAATAAACTCACGATTTTAACCAGAATTGTCAACAGTCACACATCATATAATCAGAACAAACAAAAATATTGAGCAAGGCTTTGGTAGTCATGGTTCCAGGTCCCTTGTGTCTACAAACACTGTTTTAAAACTAACTAACGAGTCTGGCACGAAGAGCTGAAAAAAATTACATCACCACAAAAAGACACAGAACACATGTAATATTTTAGTTTTAAGTTCTGAACTTTTGTATTAGACCTATTTAACTGACTGGTGGTGGTATTCCTTTTCAGGTCTGACTTGTAGGCTATGCAGTTGTGGCTAGGCAACTCTTTAACTTAACTCTTGTGTCAGTGAGAACAGATCAATGCTTATATTTCACCCGTTTCAAGGGAGAAAAGCTGATTTCACATAGGCTAGGCTTGACTGAAACAGAATAGTTTGAGTGCAGCCTGTCATCTATTCCACATTAAGCTAACCTTAATTATATAACAGTAATGCCAAGATATACACTTTATTTTACCAAATCAAAAACCTAATGTTTGGATGAAACCCTCCAATTTTTTGATTTTGGATCGGTCAGGTAAAATAGTTACATCGTTTTCAAAGCATAAACGGCCGATTAAACAAATGTGCCTATTTATATTTCGTTTGCTTCTGTTATTTAATGCATGGTGCCGTGGCCAGAGTATGCCGCTGTCATTTTGACAGGCCGTTCGGGAAATCCCCTGATTCTCAGTCCCACCCTGAGAGCCGCACATAAACAGGCAGAAAGCCATATGCGGCTCGCGAGCAGGGTCGCCACCCTTGCTGTAGAGTATGCTAAAATACATTGTGAATGCAATGCAAGAGAAAAATCTCTTGCTGCACTTAGTGTGTTTGTATGAGATTAGTGTATGTATGAGATAACTTAATTCACCGTCTGTCCCCCTAGTGGTCTGCAGTCATAGCGGAGACACATGGGGCTGAGGTAGGCTCTGGTTGGTCGGTGGTAGGCCGTGGGTGTAGATAGTCAGTGTCTGGGCAGCCTCAACCAGTGTCTGAAGAACATCATAGGCTACTGCAAACAGGAAGTAGACCGGAAGCAGCCAACCGAGACTGAAGATCTGACCGCTGACCGGCAGAGGTATTGAGAGATGTCTGACAGACAAAAAAAAAAACATTTTGTAAACGGGCTACAAATGGCAATGGTTTTACAGATTCTCAAAAGAATGAAAACACCTCACTGGAATCTGAAAGACCTTGAGGTTCTCAGCATGATGAAGACAAATAGTCCCACTTCAACGTTGAGGGAGAAAGACACCACTTTGTCCAGCATCACCACGAAGCCCTGAGTGAGCAAGAACACAACCCGATGAACGACTTCCTGATTCTCAAACCAAATGCTTCTGTGTGATAACGTGTAGACCGGTAAAACATGAGATATCAGGCGTTTACTCTGGGATCACAAGCTGAGACGATAAAGATTATGCCAAATGCAGCCAGAGATGTGAATCCATCAGCAACGCTGAGAGAGAGAGAGAGAGAGAAGGGAAACCAGAGATCGTTGGTTAAGTACCGTGAAATCAACTTAATTATTCAAAGCGAGCATCTTGAATGCTCAGAGTAATTTGCTATTACACTGCTTTGGCAGAGCTGGGCCTGCTTATACTCTTTCAGATACACATGTCCACAGACAGAAAGCCTGAAGTTCATTACTTGTAACATGTATCATCTCACTGTTTATCATACGAAACAGCTCTGTCGGGGGAGGAGTGGAGGAAAAGTGCTCTAGAGTTTAAAACCAAAACATGTGTTTTTCTATGTTGTTTCAACCACAAAACCAAGAGTGCACATCAATCAATAATTTTTATTTTCATTTTCATTTTGTGTTTAAGCCAATCACTGCTCTGGCAGAATTTAAATTTCATGAAATAAATAAATACAAAAAAAACAGAAATTGAGGATTGTCCCTTTAAGCATTGGCGGAACCGGTGTGGAGGAGCAGGTACATGCGGTGTCGCTTATTTCCATGTGAAATTTGGGTTTGTAAAGCCCCTTTGAGACTTTAATGTGATTAAGGGCTATATAAACAAAGTTGACTTCAGTGTTAACAGTGTTTAGAGGAAAGTTCCAGGACGCTCCACATTCATGTTCAGGCCTGGCTTTAATGAGGGAGATGTCCACTGTGTGTCTAAGTGCTTCTGTGTTAGCTAGCGGTTGGCTAACAGATCACCTCCTAGCTGAGCAGAGCCGTAGCGACGGTGGAAGGCCTCTCTCCCAGGCTTTAGACACCCACTCCAGCCTGTTTCTCCAGAGGGAGCTCACCAGGCCATCAACTGGACCAGAGAACAGTCGTGCAGTTAGCTGTAGTCGGTCCTATGGTCGGTCGGTCAGTCCAGTCAACCAATCACAGTGACAGGTAGACCTACTGGTGTGCTTCATGGCAGATCCCATCACCAGAAAGGACACAGTAATGCTGATGGCTACAAACACCTGGATCAGCTCAGCCACCCAGACGTACCTGCTGTAGCTCTCCTTGATGATCTGCACACACACACAACAGCAGGACACTATAAACACGGGGTGGGGTGGGGGGGGAGTTGGGGAGGGTTAACACCAGCTCTCTGTAATAATTAAGTAAATACAACAGCAATGGAGCATTCAAATATACAGCTGCGGAAAAATGTTGAGGCCACTGCACATTTAAAATGTAATAGTAGAAATATATTGTAAATGTAAACATATATAATATAAATAGAATAGTTATAAAAATAAAAATCTAAAAATACTTATATTGCATATAAATAAAGTAGTATAAATCTGAGAAACCGCTTCAGTGGCCTCTTTCCACAGCTGTATATGTAACAGGGTTTTGAACAAAGCTGACAGTAGGTTGCAAAATTTGTATTTTCATGCAGATGCAACATATTAAGTGCTTTCTCTCCATTTGCAAGTCTGCAGAAAACAATATAATACCACGTTATATATATTCTAATTAAACTGTTTCATTACTACTAGAAAAAAACACCTAGTAAGTCTGGTGATCTTAGGTCATGCAATGAAAATACACCACAATTCAACAGACATTAGAAAATGTGTGCACTTCAAGTCCTTGTATAAAGAGAGTCATTGTCAGCTCTGCCAGAAGTGGCTCTCATACATATAGTCATAGCTATGCAGTGGATTTGTCATCTTAGACACATCAGCCGCAGTGTAAATAATTGGTCACTAGGGGCAGCTAAAGAGCCGTTACATATTTTTGAGTGAGGTAAATGGTTTATAATAACAAAAAGAACACTATTAGATAAATACACAAAGCATCTATCCTTCATGCATGTCAGCTCATAGCAATTATTTGCGTACATAATGGTATGTTTATATGCATGGTAATGCCTAATAAACTTAGGTAGTATGGCCTATCCAATTATTGACAAATGTACATATTGTCATCCATCCATCCATCCTCTCCCGTTTATCCAGAGTCGGGTCGCGGGGGCAGCAGCTCCAGCAAGGGACCCCAAACTTCCCTTTCCCGAGCAACATCATCAAGCTCTGACTGGGGGATCCCAAGGCGTTCCCAGGCCAGTTTGGAGATATAATCTCTCCACCTGGTCCTGGGTCTTCCCCGAGGCCTCCTCCCAGCTGTACATATGTACATATTGTAAGTCACTTAAAAGCATATAGTAAATGCTTTAAGTGTGAAACATTTGACCAAAGGATAGATATTGGTAATAAAGGTTCTCACTACCCATTGTACGATGTATCCATGGAGATATTATTAGCGACATATGTCTCTAATATTATCTCCAATTCCTTCTGTGTGTATTGTATAGCAAAGGCTTGCATGTGGACACAGGCAGGGCATGGACACACGCACGCGCACAGATAAATACACATGGTGATAATACTGTGCTTTACTGTATGTTTGTGCCACAGCGACAAGCATCAGGTTTGATCTTTAAAAAGCTCGCCCCGCCAGCCCCGGGACAGCTTGCGCCCGATGTTCCCCAGACAGAGAACCCCGTCTGGGCTTTTAAAAATCAGGCATGTCATCTGTTTAGAAATGCAGCCATACGGCCGGAAAGACACCGAAGACATTTCTCCTGACATTTAAGTGGTGGGAACTTGGCGAGTAATCCTTCAAAATGGCAGCCGCTTCAGATGCTAAACGCCACAGCTGCATGCAGACTTCAGTACGCAAATGATGTAAGCGACTTATTAAAAAGGTGATCCGTGGACATTATCCGGACAAAACTGCGGACTTTAAATTGTTTAAATTAGATAGAGCTGACACACATTCATATTTAGAAGAAGAGAAAGGCCACTTCCTCCTCTCCGCTCACTTCAACACTACAAAGCCACAGCCAGATTTTGAAGGGAGAGTTGTACTGTGTGCTTGCGTGTGCATGCAATGACACCCTCTGCAGTTGACTGATTAAGCTAAAAGATGATTCACAATCTACATCATCGTGCAGATCCCATTACTGACAACTCTGAACTCTATAAAACAGTGTTACAGTTCCTTTGAGATTCACCACCCCGTCCCCCACTCCACCCAAAAAAACAATTAATATGTTTTTAAAGCGTGCCTCTTGTGATATGTGGGTAGATGTGTTTGTATTTGTGGAGTGTGAGATTTAAAAATGTCTCACTAATTGCTTCAGATTGACTTTCCTTGTAAGAGAGGACAGTTTAGATGCAGGCCAGTACAAAGATTACACAGTATTTTAATGAGTGGTAGTTCGACATGACATATCTTATGGAAACACGTTTTTACATCCAAAGCTTACTTAGTTTTTCACGTTTTACTTA
Organism: Amblyopsis rosae; assembly: GCA_025399935.1. Taxonomy (NCBI): domain Eukaryota; kingdom Metazoa; phylum Chordata; class Actinopteri; order Percopsiformes; family Amblyopsidae; genus Amblyopsis; species Amblyopsis rosae. The sequence goes on from JAODTR010000019.1 coordinate 3,127,179, forward strand.
GTCTACACACACATTCATTATAACATTACAATGCATTTCGTTAGGAAATTGGCCAATTGATTAAATGTGAATACTATCTGTAGATAAACATATTGTTCCAAAAATAAAAGTAGGTTTAGGGGAGGATTTAAAACCACCAACAACATAGGCATGAACCTCAAAAGCTAGAGGGGATATGAAGCCTGTAATATTTCATGAGAAACACTACAGTGTATAGTGAGAGAAAGAGTTAACCCTGGTTTTAAAGTTGACATCAAAACATTTATGAAAGCTATCTATGGGCATAAGCATGGATAAACTCATCTGTTGCCATGATAAAACAGAATAGCCGAATGGAAGCTATGAATAAGTAACCCAAGAAAGATATGATTTATTAAATACATATCAAAGACAAAATGAGAACCTTCATATTCATATATTTTCAACCCGCAATGAACTGAAATGGGCTAAAGTTGGGACTGCATAATGATACAATCTCAGTGATAACAGCATTAGGAGAGACTGATAGGAGTGCCAGCCAGTAAAATATCTGTAGTTAAATTCTATTTAAACCAGGGGTTCCATTCCCTCAATAGTATAGAGCAAGACATTAGCACTGATAGTGCTTGTTATTCTGTGGATCTACCCATGCCACTACATCTCTCACATCGAAATACACGGTGAAGCAAGGTGTAGTGCTACGGCTTTGTTTATACGAGCGGTGTGGCCACTTTGTTTATGTTCCTATTTACAGAGCCAGGGCTGTGTATAAGTATCAGATTCTTTTTTCAACATGCACATAGTAAGATAGTGAAATGTGTAGAGATATTTGGTGAATTTGACAAAAAGTGTATTAGCTTACATTTAGCTTGTAATAGCTGACTATACCTTTAACAGGCTCCCCATCATACCCACATCTGTTTCGAGGCACTAGTGTTGCCTTACAAAGCAGTAAAGAGAAGAACTGCCCCGTCCCCAGACTACTGCACTTCAAACGATGATCTGGTTCCATCCAGGCCCCATCCAGAGCATTTCCATCAACCACCACTTCCACCAGCTGGTACCGTAGTCACATGATAGATAGATGTATTTACTTGTCCTTTCAGAAATTCATTGCGTGCCACTGCCATTGCAGCATAAGAGCTGCTCAGCCCAGTATCACTGCAAGAGTTGAATGAGCTTCTTGCAGCAGTCATGATAGCAGAGTCAGCACCCATCTTCCACAAAGAACTACAAGCCCACCTTTTCAGAATCCACCATGGCACCTCAGCGACTGACCTCCCTGCCCCTGTTCTCAGCCTCTACAGTCCATTAGCAATACATAAGCAATTCTGTGCTGAACGTCTGACACACATACCCCTGTAGACTCAGCCTCCGCCGTCCATTAGCACTACATAAGCAACTCTGTTGAACGTCTGATACATATACCCCTGTAAGCTCGACACAGACAGGACTCTCAGACTTTTGAGAAATAATACTGTCAATTTCCATTGGCTTTTAGCACTGACACTTGAATAACAACAGAATTTGCCTTTGTGACACTTGGGTGAAACGGAGATGTATACATCAAATTAAAGCTCTTGATGAGTTCTTTCTACTGCCAAAAGAGCACAAGTGAATTCTTAATACATTTGGAGTTATTCAATAAAAACCCGAACATACTAAGCCAGTTGGTGCCAAAATGGCATAAATACACTTACGCCCATTTGGCATTGAGAAATTTGTATTTTTGAAAGCATGTGGTAAAGGATTTCTATGTTATATTTTTATTTTATCACAATAAATTGGTATTTCTTTTAAACAGTTTGCAACGCTTTGTACCTATTGTCATCAGATGGGCCCATGCATTTATATAAAATTAAATAAATGTCACTTACACCGCTCTGGTTCTCACCCCTCGATTGTACATTTGTATCTTTACATTTAAAAATGTGCTCATTCACACAGTCATGAGAATATGAAGTTATGAAGGAGTTGACGACAGCCATGCAGTTTGGTGGTGAATGCAAACACAATGATTTCCAACAGTATAATCGTTGAATATGAATAAAGAATATGACGGCCAGCATGTTAATGTTCAGCTACAAGCGTTGAATATGAACCTTGCTCACTCCAGTCCCCTCCAGGGTGGGTGAGTACAAGACATGATATTAACAGTATAATTCCCGTTACACACTGCACGCAGGGCTGAAGCGGAGCCGACGTGGGGCGGCTACGCTTTGGGTCCGCTCCCGTGTTGATCAGCGAGGCAAGCGAGGCGGACGCTGCTCGCTGAGCCGGCCATTTCTCCCGCTGGGAGTCTATTCCTTCCTCATTGCCTCGCGTTTTTGACGCTCTTATTGTGCAGTGGAAAACGTCAAGTAAAACAAACAAATAATAATTTAAAAGAAAAAACGTTTGATTGTTTCTTAGTCCCAACCCCTTGCCCACCGTTTCGACAGATCGTCGTTAAACCCATTTATATATCCTTGTTGCTCGTCTGAATTGTCGTCATAATACAGCCTATGTTAATATATTTGTGATTATTCGTTTACTGTCCTACAACATGCATAATATTATTGCCAGTGCTGCACGATCATTGCAGTGCAACAGTCATCATGACCAACTTACATATTGCTGGTGGGCGGAAAGGTGTGCAGGGTGCAATGGGTTGACGGGTGTGTTTTGGGGATTAGTTATGCTTTAGACCTTTTAAAAAGGCAGCGGAAAGCAATACTACTGTACTTCAAACGATGATCTGGTTCTATCCAGATCCAGAAAACGATGCGCGATTGACTAGCAAAAACCTGGTCTAAAGTCAGCGTGAGGCGCATTATAAATATAATATCGCCTATGACAGGTGGACAACGTATGTACACATACAGGGATGTACAGGAGCGCACAAATATGCGAAGGATTCATCTGAAATTTAGATGATGTTGTGTTGCTTGAGCAGACAGACTCCTAATCTATCGCATGAAATTAAAAAGTTGGGTTTTGAGTTAACCTGAATTATTACTGAAGAGATTTACATTATACAAAGATTCTTGGAATCATTTGAATATTTGATTATTGATTGATTATTTATTATTGGCTGTAAAATATGTAGTGGCTATTTCACGCTGGGTGTTTGCTGTCTTCCAAAAACAGAAGGCGTAAATATTAATCATAAACATGAGAAGGTCATTGCTGAAATTCCAGCGCAAGTATTCCTACAAGCAAGTCAACACTGGCTCCATCTTGAATCCATCCATCCATCCTCATCCGCTTATCCAGAGTCGGGTCGCGGGGGCAGCAGCTCCAGCAGGGGACCCCAAACT
>JAODTR010000019.1:3130556-3157903 GCA_025399935.1 Amblyopsis rosae
AACGCCTCGGGATCCCCCAGTCAGAGCTTTCCAATGTGGCTCGGGAAAGGGAAGTTTGGGGTCCCCTGCTGGAGCTGGTGCCCCCGCGACCCGACTCTGGATAAGCGGATGAGGATGGATGGATGGAGGATGGATGGATATATATATATATACACACACACATTTTTTTTTATAAATTAAAAAGCAAAGCACCATCTGTCCCGTACTATTTGTCGCTTTATAATTCAATTAAATATTTTGACTAAATGCATAATACAACCATACTGGTTGAGCACACATAAATTACAAAATAATCACATGCAAATTAGTGTGTATTTTCTTGAGCCTTGTAAATTGATGAATGGGATGTGGAACTTGGTTGTTGGAAATCTACTCAGCAACTGGGAGTTTACATAACAGAACTACATACAGTAAATGCTGAGTAAAACAGACCAAATAAGAAAAGCAATCCGTTTGTCATTTAATCACTGCTAAAGTGCACACAAAGCTTGCCTCTCCAGCCAACCAGCCAGGTCAGCATCACAGAGCCTGACACCTCACGTGACAACAAGGAGATGTTGACGTCACGAACGCAGAACACAGGAGGGACAACGTTAACGCACTGGTCTGAAGTGTTGTTCACCATGTCAAGTTCAAAAGACAAACAAAAAAAGGAATAAAAAAAAGAGTTCAGCACGCCACAAAGATGGTGGATCAGCGGCCATGACAGGGGAACCAAAGGTCCCAGAGCACATCACAAAGATGGAGGATTGAGGGGATGGGGAGAGGAGAAGGTGCATACACATCTACAGTGTATGCAATGGGCATACGGGCTTACACCATGGCACGCTGAAAGTCTCTCGGCAAGCTGGTCTGCAACATCTTCAGACGCAAACGGATTCAAACAATGGCCGCCGCGTGTGTCCACAGGGTATTGTCTCCTGCGCCAAATGACAAATATTAATATTCCTCAATTCTCTCTCTCGCGCGCTCTCGCTCTGTTTCTCTTGGCCTTTCCTTGGCTGTGGACTCCTGGGATACAATGGGCTGCTATTTGAAGCCTCGGACCTAGTTTCCATACTACCAAGGGCCCTGTGTTAGATGCAGATTTTACAAATGGGGAGTGTGTGACAGAATTTGAAAATGTAAAAAAAAAAAACTTTTTTTTTTATCGTAAGAAGAATTCTCCTATTGGGACGATCTTTCTTGCAAACAGGGAAACGAGGCCGTTCAGATGGTGCTGTGCATCGTATTGTGAATCCAATAGGGGGCCTAATCGCCATATCTCGCATGCCTTGAAGCCGCAGACATTACCACCTGCCAATCAGGTGCTTGTAATATAGTATATACTGTATGTAATGCATAAATGTAGTTGGTTTATTTTCTGCAATGAGAAGCAACCAAAGTGCATTTAACATGCAAGCTGTGAACTTCAGGAGTGGTGTATTATCTTGTCACTAAGATACAGATCTATGTAAAGAATGGTCCCAGTAGTAGGCTAGGTCTTACACACATTAAAATGTTAGCACCTTTACATTATGAACTCATTTATGTTGACAAACGCTTTTAAATGTGACTGACGTCATGGCCCGCATGGTTGTACTGCTTGAGTGAAGACCGCGTTGAGTGCAATGGAAATCTCAATTTCCGGGCTATATTTCCAATTGGCCAACATCTGTGAGGTTCAAACCCTGGCTGGAAACCATTCTATTTCCAACCTGCAGCATTAATCATTTCACATAGAGAGGAGTGACATTGTAAAAAGCCGCCTTGAATGTGCAGAGAGAGCCCATGAAGTGTTTGTTAGTGTGAGAGAGAGAGAGAGAGAGAGAGAGAGAGAGAGAGAGAGAGAGGTGATATGAGCTAGAATGAGTCTATAAGGCAGGTGGACAGGGAAGGGAGAGAGCGGGGAGGCACACATGCTGTCTTCATAGAGGTGCTTTGACTTGGAGCTGTGAGGCCCTTCCCCCCCACCCCCCACCCCCCCAATCCGAAGGGGCATGAGAGAAAGAGAAGACCCTCTTGCCTTCGTCTCCCCTCCCCTGCACTCGTCTCCCAGATGGCACCTGACACACCTGAGGTTGTGCCACGACACCGATACCCCTCCCCTCAGAGCCAGTATCAACCTCCCCCCACCAGCCCAGCAATTAATTAGCCAGTCTCTCCCTGGCCTTGCCTCAGTAATAGGCCTCTCAGGGAGATTGATATTCTCTCTCTCTCTCTCCTTTCCCCTATCTCAGTCCTCTCTATCCCCCTCTATCTCCCTCCCTCTCTTCCTCTCCATCTCCACCACCCCCCCCCCCCCCTCCTCCCCCCCCCTCCCCCTCCAACACAACAAGAGAGGATGGACCTGTGAAACTATCACTCGGCGAATTGGCTTTGTGTCACTGAGAATTAAGCCCGGCTCCGCGATGGCCCGCCTCTGGCGCCGCGGCAACAGCCGGTCAGGGCACTATGCACGTGTCGCTTGCCTGTCGCTGTGACCTGTTGAATGTCAACGTCTCCCGTCCAGACATTAGTGGGATGAAAACCGCATTGGTGGGGGGCGGAGGTGGTCATACCCTCGGCTGTCTGCCAAACATGGCTGTCAATCGTTGGGGGTCGACGGGGAGAAGAGATTGCCGCGTGTACACTGAATAAACGGGAGCCTCGCGACAAATGACCCGAGCCGGACGGTCGAGAAGGTTGGACCCTCTCCAGAAAGATCCATTCATTCAGTCATGCTCTGCAACTCCACCTGCACTGGAACGCTGGGAGCTACTTCTCAAGGTATGAAAGCTGCAGCTAATGAGGACCGCACTTTCCTGGGAATCATTAACATAGCCCCCAGCCAAATAAGCCTGCGGCAACACACTCTGCTCCCCGCTCACCTAAACTGATTTAGCGCAGAGATATTAGTGCTAACCAACTCTTTGCTCCTTGCAAACAAATGGTTTACAGAGACGCACGCACTGAGCAGATGACCGACCACCGCGCGCGCACACACACACACTTTTGGGAAATATTATTCCACTCCATTTACAGTAGCATCGCTCCTAAGAAAACCGCAAATATAATGTCTAATAAACAATAAAATCGCTTTCTTGCTTCCCACTTAGGCTGCTAACCGCACGATTCCCGGTGGCAATGAGTAAGACGTGCGCACGCACGTGGACGTGCGCGGTGGGTAAAGGAGGGGGGGTTGGGGAAGAGGGGGTGGCCCTTTCACACTAATCCATGTGTAGCAGCAGGCAGGATTTCCAATACAATAAATTTAGGTCTTATCTCCAGACAGTGAGTAGTAAATGGTAAGCAACACTATCAATCATGGTGCTCCCAGCTGTGTGATTCATAGTAATGTATTTCCATTTAGACACTGCACCCCACAACCCCAATAACCACACACACACACACACACACACGACAAGCCCCCTGGGGGAGGTGAAGCAGGCTTGGGGGGGTGGGGCTTAAGGCATCAACTTCCCCACAACAATCAATATGTGGAGTCTTGCTTGTGCTTGCCGAGGGAGACATATTCAACCGTAAGGAAAAATGCATTAACTTCAGAGAGGAGGAAGGGGGCCAAAGGCAATAATCAGTAATCAGGCTTAAAAGTGGGAAATGTACAGACTCACACACTCTAAATATGCTGTAAGTGTTCATGTTTTGTGCAATGCAGACCGTGTGTAAACAGCAGTGGCGCAGGAGATGTTTTTTAGGTGGGGGTTTTTGTCTCAACGTTTAAGCCTGTACAACTATGCTTTTAATTATTAAAACCAAATATGACGCCAGAGTGAAATCTGTTCCAGCCGGGACTTGAACCAGTACTTGAGAGTAAGATTTATATAAATGTTTGGCTGCAGCGCAACTGTCTTGACATGGTTATATGTGGTTATGACACAGATTAGGCTCTACACTGGTCAACATGCCAACATGATCACTGGTCAACAACACACGCTATTATACATCTCCCTATTAAATAAATAAGCAAAATGCTCTGAAATATTCTACTTCCAAGAACGGTCAATGTACTAACCTATGTTATGCACAGGGGAATTGTCAAGCTTTTAGGAGAAATGCCGAAATGGTGCACGTTTTAGACTACACATGATTTTACATCCTAAAAGCCTAAGAGGGGGGTGTCTTATTTTTTTGCTTTTCTGAAGCCAAAAAAGCAAGAGGAGATACAAACATAAACACAAGAACAGGACATCAAAGGGATACTGTGATGAAACAAGACGATAACTTGCTTTACTGTATGGTGCAGTAAAGTTTCTTGAGATCCAGATCGATGTGAGACAAATCCTTGTGCGCTAAACAAATGTCTAAAGCAAGCCAAGATAATGAAAACTATATGAATTCATAACTAAACATTATCTTAAAATAAAACAATGTAGGCTGACTTACCATGTAATGTACAGATATTGATGATTTGTCATTCACTTAAATTGTCAAGATCATGCATTGAGACTGTTGGAATTATAATATACTGAAGCTCTCAAAAGCATTTTGTAGTGCTGTCGGCATCTCTCTGATATTTCAGAACTATTTTGAGAATTGTTTTATTATTTCCTTTGGAATATATCTAACTGTTATCAAACACCATTAGCCTACATGCCAGGTGCAAACAGCTTACTTTACACGCATGCCTATAGCAACAACCAAGGAGGGTGGGGCATTGAATAGTGCACTATAGTGGACTTGCCAGATGGAAATAGTACATGCCCAATACAGTAGCTATAGACCCCACTTTAGTTGTCTTTTTGAAGAGTTAGCCTAATGCCATGTCAGTACAGGGCACTTAGTGTCATGTCAAACCACACACACACACACACACAATATTAAAAAGCTAGAGACCCCAGCATGGCAAAAAGTGTGATATATCCTAAACTAGCAAAGGTGATAGCTGCTGTTAAATGCAAACGTATAAAGCATGAGGGCCTACACTATTATAATAACATCAATGTGCTGCCGTCAGTCTAACATAGATAATAATCTCCATGTAATCACTTTTAAAGCCACCAAAACAACTGGCCAACATCGATTGTGGCCCCTGGGTTCTCCGGCACCTCTGCCTTCAATCGATTATCAGTCCCAATTCCCAATTGCTGCCCCAAGTGTGACAGTAAATTCTGCATTTATAATGAAAAATATAGCAATAGAAAAAGCACAAAGAGAGGGGAGTAGAATAGTCAATTTATATAAAAAAATAATAATAATGCTACATACAAATATGCTATGCAGATCACATGGAGGCAGATTGCTTCTGCTTCACATACGAGCATATAGGCAACACAAGCGTCATGTGTTTGCTGTCACGTTATGTCTAGACAGAGCAGCATTCATGCTTTTCACGTGTTGAAGAACAACATATACGTAGCCTAAATCTGTTATCCTGACGTGGCATAGATGCACTTTTTACTTATTGCGCCGTTTTGCATTTCTCCCCATTTGCAGTGAAATGAATCGACCCTCAGGAACAATATTCCTGCCCATGTATGTTATTCCATAAGGGCTTAACAAGGTTAGATGAATCAAGGTAGAATTAATTAATGTGGTGTGATATTTAAAATAATCTAACAAAATGGTTGTGTCCGTGGTTTATAGATTGACAATTGCGTTAATTTACATGCCCACAGCAGAATGTATCCTTGCGCACGTTCAGTGATATTACTCTGTTTGTGAGCAGAACCACAATTTTAGCTGACAACTGCAGATGTAATTCCTCTGGTCTCAGATGTTTACTCTGAAGCCTTATAAAACCTGCCTCAGTCATTACTAGGACATTTCATAATTTAACAACGTCTTTTAACGACGGATATTTGCGGAAGGACAAAACCATTGCATTTATGATATTGAAGAAATGCACAATAAATGTCGTAATCCCTATGTAGCAGATGGCACACTGTGTGGAGCATGCGCATGATAACACTTTGATGTAAAATATGTAATATTTACTGCTATACAATAATTGTAATTGATATTCTCAGCTCCGACATGAGACCAATAACATAACCCAGCAGCATAACACCTGTTCTATTGTTCATGTATCTATTAGATTGTCATTATGTCAACACTCATGGCCCTTCCTGGTGTCTAGTACCATCAATTATTCTATTGTGTTTTATTTTAGAGCATTACAGTTTATTGCTTATATTGTTCCATAAATCACAAATCATCATCAATGGCACCTTGGGAACCTCGTAATACTCAAATAAAAAGGCCAAATACCTTTCCTTAAAATAGGATGATTATTATAATAATGTTTGTGCAGGAATGTAATCCGTGTGAACATACACATGAAACAATTGTATTTATCAATCTGGATGGTGAGCTGGGGCAAAAATCTCAAAGCAGGGATCGATGATTTCTACCTTAAATGATGATAAATGAGGGTTGCTAAAACATAAAAAAGTACGATGAACATACCTGTATGAACAAAAACGTGAGTGATATTTCAAGAGGCTAAAACAAGTGTCAGGGGCCTGGGGCACATAAAAAAAGAAAATCACGTTAATATGTTGTGACAAATGAGAGTAGACTAAAAGATAAGAAGAAAAAAGAAAAAACAGGAGGCAAGATCTGAAATGTTGCTCCGCGACGGGGCTCCCTGTGGCACATATCCATTACAACTCACGAAAGACGTCCCAAAACAAAACACAGCCTAAATGGAAATAGGGCCCCGTTTTATTTGAGGCTCATTCTTTCATAGTCGCTTGCAGACGCGAGGGAGATGGGGCGGTGCGTAGTGTACACAAAAGGTTCGCTTCATTGTCCTGTCCCACCCCGCCAAACGAAGCTCCATCTCTACTTTCCTCCTGTGCCGAGGTTACATCCAGTCAACACGATGACAAAACTCAAATATATTTTACCAAAGCCTATTAGCTAGCCAATTCAAAAAACCCCATTTGAATTGAACTTTTCTATAGACCCCCACCACCCCAAAGCTCCTTTCACTGCATCACATTGTGAATGATGAAAAAAATCCCCAAATGAAATATAGGCTATTTTAGGCTAGTTTTTCTTTTTTTACTTTTTGTAGTCGCACAATCCAACCTCCCAACTTCAATTAAGTGCGATTGGAGGGAAATGTTCAGAGGCAGAGTGAAAAAAGATAGACATGATAGATGGCTCGCCGCTGTCAATCTTAAGGCGGATTTCTCATTATGGCCGCGTTAAATCAAACCAAGATGACAATTTAGGGCTGATTAGGGCAACACATTAGAGCAGAGGCGGGATTATAAAAGGAGGCAATGTCATAAAAATGGAGGTGATGATGGAGTAGCTTTGGTTAGGTGTACCCCCCCACCCCCCTATACACACACACACACACACATGCACGCACCATTGTGATAAATACAACCACTTGGTGGTAATAGCTTTTGAAGTGTCAGTCCCTAAACTGAAATATTTCAGCTTATCGTCTGTGCAGAACTACACTACTGTATGTCTGTATCAATCACAGCCTTTGAGGATGTTTGTATTCAGCAGAATGAATACCAAGAAGAAATGATAAAGAATGATAGCAAGATCCCAACAATGGAAGCCACTTGGGTTAAGAACCATCATTCTCTATATAGCACATATTGAATTACAGTAGGTATTATTCAGAATGATGTTTTACCCTCAAACACCTCTGAGATTTAGTTATAAATCAAGTCTCCTATCAGTCTATGAGTCTACACTGCAAAAAAAACAAACTCTAATGCGATCACATCACAGTCCCATACAACACCACCTCTATGTGATACACTTGCCACTGCTATGGGCTTATATACTGTATGACCCAGTAGCTATTGTGCAGCTATTTCAATCTCTCCCTACTATCTCAATTGCATGTTTGCTTGCCTTTGTATGTGTGTATGAGAGTCAGATAGCTCCAGCGGCAAGGTACCGGCATTGATAGCCATATCAAGTGTAGCGATGGCTATCAATGGACCCAGGCAGGCACATAACACAAAATAGAAGAGCACCCTTGATGCCAAGTACAATATTATTTCACACTCCTTTTCCCATCAATGACAAACTGATAACCCTCTGCCCACACACACATGCACAGGCAGCACGCAGACACAGAGACACACTTCAGGCCCCCTCCTTGATGCATCGGGGAAGTCTTGTTGAAGAGGGACAAAGCGCTTGTCAGATGCTCCCCTTGCCGACAGTACACGTGTAGCTGGAAACTGGGTTTGTGAGCTCTGGGGACAGGGAGGCTAGCATGGCTAAAATTTGTCTTAAAAAAAGTGTGTGTGTTGTGTGCGTGTGTGTTTGCTGTTGGACCCGTATAGAGTTTCAGACAAGTTTACAACATGTCACCTCGTGGTCTCAGCGCTTATGGTTTACATGGCACCTGTGGTTTAGCCTAAACCCAGTTGCAGAGTATGGCAGAAATCACCTTATTGCCACTAGAGGCCACTATCTGGAGTTTACCCTTAAAACCAATTAAGCAGGGTTTAACTGAGATTTTAAGGGTTACAGCAGGTCTACAGTGCTAACATTATATTTTATATTTCTAAATGTTAGTTTTCAAGAAACCATGTACTAGTCACAGAGTCACAGAGTCTGGCATATGGAAAGAGGACATTGTTGTTTTGGAAATAAACGCCACTTAATTGCTTTTTGTGCTTTACTGGGTTCCAACAACTATTTACACATGGAGTTATGTCAAATGTATTGAGAGTCCAAATCTTAAATTTGTATTTCATATGGTCCGTTATGTGGCAATCCCAGGCTAGAGGGTATCTGCACATTTTGTTACGTGACGTCAATCATACAGTACTCACTCATCGTGTGTGTACGCTAAAGTAAGCAACCACATAATTAATCTACTGTGTATCATTTATCAACATAAGACAAAGATAAAGTGTGTTATTTCGAGAACAATCAAATGTCAAGAAGAGAAGATGATGTCGCACATGCAAAATGCAGCCAATTATTATCTTAAACAGTTAGACGTATACTGTACAGCCTGCAGTAGCTAGTGCTCGGCAGCAATATTTCACATTCTCGTTTTGACAAATCGGTCTACTCATAGAGCTGCATGTTTCGACTGAGCAATATAGCTGTATTTAGTAGGACCAGGTTATTGCTGAACCTGCTACCTAAGGTTTGCGCGTGAGCTTGTATGCATGTTTCTGCGCAGGCAGTGTGGGGTTGGCGGTGGGGTGTAGGAGAGAAAGCACGTTTAGGGGATTGGGATCCTCATATCTAAATCCTGTGCTTAAAACCAGTTACTGAAGAATTGTTTGTGCTCCAGGGAGAATTAGAGGTGACTGAGGAGGAGGGTGGGGGGAAGGAGCAGCGCTAATCTGTTTTATGTCTCTTAAAGTAAACAGCACTACTATCTCGCCCACAGAGAGAGAGAGAGAGAGAGAGAGAGAGAGAGAGAGAGAGAGAGAGAGAGAGAGAGAGAGAGAGAGAGAGAGAGAGAGGCTTGTCTCACATCATGCTCCAAATCCTCTTGGCACCTAATAATCTTCTATATTCCAAATAGGGATCTACAGTTAGCATAGTATCACCCTGATGCCCTCTAAGCAGCTCGACGTCGTGAAAACGGCCATAAATCTGAACATAGGTTGATCCCTAGGATATATGGCGTGTGAAATGGCATTTTGTGTGCCCGCCGACTGCAAAGTGAAGAAGAATATTATTGGACAGAGATGGGCAACTTTCATGGGCTAGCAAAGTATGTCTGTGTGTGTGTCTGTGTGTGTGTGCGCGTGTGAGCGTGTAAGCGTGGGATGGGGGGGTTGGGCGGGAGGTTGGTGTTAGATAAAATAAACAAAGAAAGAAAGTAAGTAAAAATACACACGAAAACAGAAATACTTAACAGGAGACAACACAACAAAGCAATGTAATATATTGAAGCACGCGCTGAAACCCCGCCCAGACTGCAACACGTCAACAAATCGCACTCGTGTGCGATAAGACGTCAAAAATAATAAAATCATGAAAAAAAGATTTTATCTTCACAATACTGTTAACAGCTGAAGTTTTCTCAAGTTTGAGCTGTGCATTTGTTATTAAATCACGGGAAAGCAGCGCAAGCTTCCATTTGGCAATGTAATCCATGTGAATATGAATACATATCCGTATGAATAAACAAACAAATAAATAAATGAACGTGGTCACAGGCAGGGAAGATAATATGATAATATGTGAACCCAAACCACGGAAGAGGACATCTGCACCGCACACCCAACCCAGCAGCGAGGCATGCGAGCGGCTTGACACCTCCATCTGACACGGGCCTAATGGGCCGATGGGGTCGCGCTGTTTAATGGCAGTTAGCTCTCTGAGTGACAGCGCCGCGCACAGACTGGGGGCTCGGCGCTGTCACAGATGGCAGGTGCAGTAGCAGAGTTATGTGTCATTGTAGAATGCAATAAGGTCAAGTAGGAACTAGTTAGAAGGGTGGGAAGGGGGGGAGAAACCGCTCAAATCTGAAATAGAGAAGGAGCAGAGATGAGAGAAAAGTGAAGGAACGAGAAGGGAGAAGAGTGAGTAGGAGAGGGAGGCGTGGCCCGTATAATACCGACGTGCTGCTAATCGCGCCCCGGACTTCTCGCTGTGTGCAATTTAACTGGAAAATGTCAGCAGCAATTATAATGCTAAGATAACCTTTTGTTAGGGAGATTATTTCAGATAGGTTGCTGCTTGTCACGCAGGGAGGCAAAGAACACTTCCTTGACGATGTAGACATAATAAATTACTTATAGCCGCCGTTTGTAACATGCAGTTTCCCCGCACAATGAAGATGTCAGAAAAGGCAACAGTTGTCTGTGTTCTGTATTCACTAGCAACAATGGGCGGATGATTAACTCTACAATGCGCTTGTACTGTATGTTCTCACCACCAGGGAATGTAATACACCACCTGCGTTAATTCATTCATGATTCAGTGAGAACTTATGACTTAAGGTAAAGGTGATTTTATTGTCACATACACATACAGGTAACTGTAGTGAACTTTGTTCTCTACATTTACCCCATCCCTCAAGGAAGCAGTGGGCAGCCGCTGTGCAGCGCCCGGGGACCGACTCCAGATTGGAGCCAGTGTCACTGGTCAATGGCACTGACTGGAGAATGAACCGAACATGTTTTTTTTGATAGTGGAAGAAACCAATATTTTCAGTTGAATTAATTTTGCCGTGAGAATCAGTCTGGAAAGCCTCAAAATAATTTTTAATGAAGCAACTGAACTTTCTAATCAGAGTCGTGTTTATAGCTAGACGGGCGTGGTTTAGGTGTGCCGACCATTGTGCCGCGAAAACGACCAGATGGTTCATCCAATCAACTGCCAAGTATTTTTTTGAAAGTACATCCATTCACAAACAGTTTGAATGTACGGCTCCCCAGATGGACTTTGGACATTCCTCTGGCATGGCAGGTTAGGAATCCGACGCACCGGGAGGAAACCCACGCAAACACGGGGGAGAACATGCAAACTCCGCACAGAAAGGCCGGGACAAGTTCGAACCCGGCACCTTTCTGCTGTGAGGCCACAGAGCTGCCCACTGGGCCACCTTACCTTTAATCTCTTTAAAAGATAGAGTCTGCAATGGTACGCTAAAAACAGGTACTCACAGTACCGCTATCTGCCCGCTCTTCGTGCGTGCGGAAAAGCTTATCAGGTGTCACTACACAAATGGGAAGACAAACTGTGTAGGCCGCACCACACACAATAATATCCTAGCCGTTGCAATTTGTTTTCATAGTGCTGCTGAAGGGAGTGCTCTTGTTTTGATTGAGTTCAAACATCAACAAGCTTTCTACAGAATGTTAACATTTCATGACTGGGTTAGGACTGGGTTTCACACTGTCGTATACGCTGGTCCAGAGCACCCAGAACATGCTCAATGGGTGACATGTCCGGTGAGTATGCTGGCCATGCAAGAACTGGGATGTTTTCAGCTTCCAGGAATTGTGTACAAATCCCTGCAACATGAGGTGATAATCGTGGATGAATGGCACGACAATGGGCCTCAGGATCTCGTCACGGTATCTCTGCATTCAAAATGCCATCAATAAAATGCGCCGGTGTTCGTTGTCCATAACACACGCCTGCCCATACCATAACCCCACCATGGGCCACTCGATCCACAACGTTGACATCAGCAAACCTCTCACCCGCACGACGATATACGTCTGCTATCTGCCCTGTACAGTGAAAACCGGGATTCATCCGTGAAGAGAACACCTCTCCAAAGTGCCAGACAAACTGCAGTCGGGTCGAGACCCCGATGGGGACGACGAGCATGCAGATGAGCTTCCCTGAGACGGTTCATGACAAATTGTGCAGAAATTATTTTATTGACCTCCCCATATTGGACCACAACAAACTAATTTGTATTTTAAAATCTCTGCTCTGCCTCCTTTACTTTACTTATCACACTTTTGTATTTGTATCTTGTATGTCTAATATGTATGCTGTCTTAGTCAAATGTTTTTATATTGTGTGTCTTTGTAATGTAAGATGTCCTTGAGTGTCTTGAATGGCGTCCTTAAATAAAATGTTAAAATATAATAAATAAATTATTATTAATGTGTGGAGCGAAGCTGCTGAGGGAGTTTTTGTGATTTGAACTTGAAGTTTTTCTCGAATATCTAACCCCCCTTAAACTCCAAATCAGTCTGACAGTAAGATATCTACACGGTTCACAGTTATAACCCATAGAAGAATAATTGACCTAGAATCCGAGGATCAAGATTATTGGTTATATTTTACACACTGTAACTAAAGGCCCTAAAGGCGACGCGAAATAGCGACACGAAATAGCAAAAAGGCCGATATGATGCGTAAAACCATTTACATCAAATGCGATGCGTTATTTCAAATGCTCAGACATAATTCCTCAATAATTTGACAATGGCGTCAAAAAGTAGCCTACATGACAAGAATGCTGTGGACTGATTAACAAGTTTGCTGTGTTGCCTGTTTCTGCGGTGCCGGGTGCGCGAAGCCTGCTGATGCACTCCGGAGGACAGAACAGGCTTCGTGGTGAGTTGGAGAATGTGTTCTCTACAGTTTGTGACTTTGTGTAGCCTATACAGGTCAGCGTAGCCTACTGCATGCTATTAATTTTGAGTGCTACAAGTTAAAAAAGCAGGCAGGCTATAACGTTGATATATCCATCTGTAATCAGCTATCCCAGAGGACCCCTGTAATTATCATCCAACATTACTGTTGTGCAACAACACTTAAATAGAGAAGTAGTCTTGGTCAGGGGTAGCAGGCTGTATTTCAGGCTGTATTTCAGGGCTACGGTAGTTTTTATAAACATCTGATCCGTGTTCATATGAGGGCACGTAATGCTGTCAGATTGATATTTACTTACTGTAATCATACCCGATGTTTGCAGAGATACATTCCCATTTGTTGCCTTAATATTCTGTAGGCTTTTTGGGTGTTTATCAAAGCTTTACCGGCTGAGTGGAATATAAACAGAATGTAAACAGCTCTGTTATTGTCATATGACATCAATTATAGTTTGTTGTAATTGGTTAAACCTATTTCATCACCAGGCAAAAGTAAAACACATTTTAAAAACAACTTTTAAGCGAATAAAATGTTGCATTGTCGCATTGCGAACAGTATGTGTATAGTGTAATTTACTATAATGCATTTAAAATAATAATAGCTTTTTCACCTCTTTTTCATATCACGCTTGGTGTGAAACGGCCTTAAGAGCATGGTGTTTGCAAAGTTGCGGCTTAATGTATTTTAATTTATTTACGATACTAGATTTGTGGTGTGCCAACACTCAAATTGAGCATGCTGCTATAGATTAATTACACCTGTTGTCTCCATTAATTCTTCTCTTGAGGAAAACAAATCCGCAATAACACTACCTGTAGATAGATAGAAGTCTTATTGGTGAAAATTCTCTACGGTGGCCTTACAGCATGTTGTCTCTATTATGTTCCCTGAAATGACAGTCTTATTCATCCTTTAAATGAAAAGGCCTGTGTAGGCTACTTTTATATTGTCAACCTAACCTAGAAAAGAGCAACAACTACTTTTCTTTTTCCTACTCGACAAGCAGTATTGATTTAGCAGACAGGTGCTTTTACCAGAGAAGTCATGGGACATTATTTTATTAACACAAGTCACAGACATGCCCTGCTACTTTGATTAGCATGCTGTCATTTATAACCACAATGACCACAAACAGGAATAAATATTGCCTGAATATACTTAAGCAATTGTGACTCTGTACAATAGTTAACTGTACTGTACGTATTACTGTACGTGCATGTGCAATGCCTTCTCTGAACTCAAATCTAGATAGGCTGTGTTTTCTAGTTTGCATAATTGTAAGGTTTAATATACTCTGCATACATACATATATACACAGGCACACATATACACACACACAGCAAATGTATGCATAGTTTGTTATTTACTCTCAATCTTTTTTTATATTTTATATTTTCAGCAAGTTCATCCTGTTGCATCCATATGCATTCAATATAAAACCCACACTGTCAGATAACAGAACGTCGTCGCTTTTGCACGCGAGTAGCCTATAGGTGGTGTGTTAGAGCAGATAATAGGAGACAAGGACACGAAGATAACAGAAACCTTCTCAAAAGGCACCTTGACTGAATGGGCCTCATCTGTCACAAGTGACAGTCACACACTTTCATAAGCAAATACACACGCGCACGCACATGCACACGCACAACACCCACACATGCTCTCACACGTGCCCAATGACATCTTTACAGTACAATACATGCCACACTATTCAACATGCACACGCCATGCACGTGTTTGCATGCACATAGCAACAAACACACACACACACACACGCACGCACGCACACGCGCACACACACACACACACGCACGCACACACACGGCCTCTCCGTAGGCAACCAAGGTCTTTGCTGACACTGAGGACACGTTAATAAATCTGATGATAGTCAGAGAGATTTGCCCTGCAAGCGCTTCTATTCCATCATGCATGATTGTGCCAACAAACATTATCATTGTTATCTATGACAATTGTTTAAAGACTATACTTCAACATAGAGCCAACATACATTATCATTATCTATGACATTTGTTTAAAGTCTATACTTCAACATAGAGCAAACATACATTATCATTATCTATGACATTTGTTTAAAGTCATAATTCAAAATAGAGCAACATACATTATCATTGTTATCTATGGCATTTGTTTAAAGTCTATACTTCAAAATAGAGCAACATACATTATCATTCTATGGCATTTTTTTAAAGTCTATACTTCAAAATATAGCAACATACATTATCATTGTTATCTATGAAAAAATCTGCTCATCCCCGCTGATCCCATTAGTCCCCGCTAATCCTTAAAAACTCTTAAAATGTTAACATGTCAAAAACATGTAATCTATTTCCTATTTAACTGGACGTGGTATTTCATTTCAAACTGTCAACAAATCCTACAATTAATTTGTCTGTAAATGAGAGCTTCACTTTCTATCATGCTACATTTCTTTTCCAAATTACTTTGCGCAAAATAAATTAAATACTCAGCCAAAATGCTCATGCTCTCCTTCCCTTTCATATACAGCGCCGCTGCTGACCACTAGGGTGCATAATTATTTTTGCAATTCGATTTATTTAGTTGTTTATTTCAACAGCTACTGTATCATGGTGTCCAATGTGCTGCAGGCACTGATGGTTTTCTTTATTTTGTGTTCCGGGACATATTTCTTCCCGACTGACTCGCCGGAGCAGCACCCTCTCTGTGTTCCGGGACCTCCTGGTTTACAACTTAGGCACTTGTCATATACTGTATATATTACCTTTAAGTACTTTTTCCCGCACATATGCAGTAAGGCGGATTGACATTTTTTGTGCGGTATGCATGTACTGTACATAATTCCGTACCTTAATGCTCAGCTTCTTCTATTGCTTCTACTGTCACAGAAAAGTGCCTCAGTCGGCTGAGCATTTCAAAGCTCTTTGTTTATAATACAGGCTGACCTACAGAAGAGCATTTTTATGGTACAGCGCACACAGAGGGCTGCACCGTAAAAGTGCCAAGACACTTGGGACGCCAGAGATCCCGGGTTCAACCTATATCCGCACCAAACGGCATTATGCGGTCACGCTCGGCAAATTTCCTAATACAATGTGCCTTGTTTTATGCTTTATTTGGTTTATGCTGGGCAAAGGCAAGAGGCAATTAACACCTAACCAGGGCACACGTTTTTCAAACTAATGGGGACACTTGAGCTATAGGCTTTACACCTTACATCTTGAGCACAGTAATAGATGCCCCCAGATCTCCAAATAGTGCTCCAGCCCAATGTTGATGTTTAAAATGCATGTTTGATTAATATGGGGGGGTGGGATGTATGTGGAGGAGTAGTGACCAGTGTGAGCCACTCAGCACTATGGGTATTACATGGAGGGATGGGTATATTGAGCGTTGTTAAAGTACTTATAGGAGAGTCTCGCCACTCTGCAACAATCTTTTAACTTCCGCGCTTTTACTTGGAAAGTACTCAATGGCATTAATAGGGAGAGAGACACAACCGCTCTTTCAGTGATCATTGGGTCAAATCTGAAAAAAAAAAAAAAAAAAAAAAAACATCTTAAAACGTTTGGTGATTTTCCCCAAAATTAAGGCTTAACAAATTTTTTTTGGCAGTTTGAAATTCCACTACACATGTGCACCGAATTGGCTTAAAAGTTTATCCGTTCTGCAATTATAAAGCAGGCGATTGGCTCTTCTGGGGGAGAGGCGGGACATGTTCTTCCAACTGTCACCTTTGGTGTTATATTATTCTCCCCATAGAGCTCCATTCAAGTGGCACGTCTCCTCTATATAATGTCTCTGGCGTTGTCCCTTCAAAGTGAACTTACATGTAGAATGCCTGACCCTGCATTCACATGGATGAGAAAACCCTCGTCGATTGTCGCTTACTGGCCTGTGACTTCTTATTGGTCGGATCATCTGGATCAGCGATGCGTTTTACGCGTCAAAGCGCTCAGTGTTTGCATAAAGTAGGCCTCTACCCTATTTTGGCTCCACCTAGTATGCGTGCAGCGGTACTACATGTAGTTCACTCTTGTGACTGTGAATCGCCAACTCTCATTGAAAAGGAATGGCAGACGGTCAGGACTTTGCCGACAACATTATGCTAGGTCAGTGGTCCAGAGGTCCACTTCCCTGCATGTCCCTGCAACGTCTCCCTGCTCCAGCACACCTGATCCAAGCAAATATGTCGTTATTCATCTCTGCAGAAGCCTGATAGCGATGACCCATTGATTTGAATCAGGTGTGCTGGAGCAGGGAGACATCTAGAACATGTAGGGGCATGGACCAGAACCAGGCAGCCAGGGTTGAGGACCACTGGTCTAGGTGATCCCCATCTGTAGGCTGTGATAGGACTTGCTAAACGCTTAGTCAGTATTCAGTTCTGAGGCCTCCTCACTGAGCCCTAACAGACGCTAGTGCTGTTATTATGTGCCACAAGCCCCTGGCTGCATCACCTTAGTCGGCCTCACAGCTGCTTGGTGGAATGTCGACTGTGCAGAACACAACAGGTGTCCTTCACATGCGCACACGCACACACACACACACACACACAGGCTTCCTTTCACCACAGGCTCTGGCCCACTGATTCCTGGCTGAGCGACACGCATCATTAGGAGACTTTAAACTGTTGAGGCACCCCGGCCTTGAAGTCCTCTAACAGTCCATACAACCCCCCCCCCCACCACCACCCCCACGTTTTGTAACGTCCCACCCGCTTCAACACACTCCGTTCCGTCTCTTGTAAGTGCTCCAACAGAGGCTTAAAAACCCATCCCCTGAAAGCCTGTGTGAGGCATTTTGTCCACCGTAAAATAAAGGCTAGAAGCTATGGTGTAGAAGGTGTAGAACAGCAGTAGCATGCTAGCTGCTCTGTGGGAATCATTGCAGGGGAGCAGGTGAGTGAAACTTTTGTTGTTTGTTTTCTTTTCTGCAATTGTTATGTAATGATTTTAGTAGATAAAAAAAAACGATAAAACTGTAGAATGTGAGAATTGAAGCAAAGGCAACATAATCGGATTAAAGTGCTTCATGACTGCATTATCTACACTCATGCAATTTATTGAAATAGCTGTCTTATGCAGTTTTTATACAGGATTTACAGTACTGTATATTGTAATACTTTGTACAGTATATCTTTTCTCAGAACCACAAACTCATAGATTACCGATACCTTACCTCGTTAAAGTATTGCATGCGGAAGATCCATAGTTGCAAAAATTAAAGATGGAACTTAAAATATATTAGATAAACACACATTCTTTAATATGTAGTATAAAGGTAGTAAATCATATTCTGAATGGACTGCATGTCTTATGACTTTACTAGGGTGTACTACAGTGTACATACAGTACTTTCTGATACGTATTGTGTTTAATGGATACATACTGATCATCACGATTGTGTTTGTATGTTATGCATGGCAGCTACAGTAACGTAACGTATATACGTACAACGCTGTTTGCTTGATTAAAATATGTCTCATTGATAAAGTCAAACCACAAATCGGCACGCAGTCTGGGTAGAGATGGATCAAAATAATAAAATCAACAATATGTTTTCTTAATTTAAATATCAATATATGCTTGAAATGTCATGCCTCGTGTAAAATGGTGTCACCCCCTCCCCCCAAAAGAAACAGTAGCAAATCCTCATGATCATGCATAAAATCCACGCGTAATAACATTCTTGCAAATGACATGGAATATTCTTTATGCAATTTCTTCTCGAAAACGTGATTATTTAAAAAATACCTGTGACAGTCAGAATAAGCAGGCATTTTAACCAAATGATATAGCGAATATGTTTCGCAATATTTGCGAATGCTTGCTAAATCTGATTTCCTAGAATATGCAAAAGTATCCATTTCAACTTTCAGATTACAGCAATACAGAAACAAAAAATTTACCACAATTATAAAAAATACCATCACGCTACACCACAAAGAACAAAAACCACAGAAAGATTTCAACATCGATAAAGCATTGCGACATACGCCCTCCAAATGTGCAGCAGATAAATCAAATCTTAGCGTAATGTAAAAAAAAATGTATCTATGAACAGGTGCCGTGTTACTTTAATTCTCCTCAACCGCGAGAGCGTCTCAGGCAAAACCACAAAGCCAAAGGGTTAAAAACTGTACCACGCTGACTCGCTGTTAAGCCACACGCCACGCCATTTTACCAGCTTATTTCCCCGCCATCTCAGCTAGCTCCAACTTCCTGCCTTGCTCGCAGAGCATTCAAGAACAACGATGACACAAGCTAGCCAACAAAAGGCAACAGAAATCGGAATCAGTGTTTCAACAGCATTAAAAAGGGAAGGTCATTGTCTGAGGGCTTACCCTGGGAGAGACGCAAAAGGGCCTGAACCTGCCAGAACCTATCGACCGCGTCCGGGTGCAGGACCTACAAGAGCAGAGAACAACAAAGACAGTTTGTGACAAAGCTGAGGCGCCAGAGTCCGGGAGGAGTGAAATCAAATGTGACATTTTTCATTTATTTGTAAATGGCTCCTTGGCGGCACGCTCACACGAAACGACAGTTGGGCTCTTACCAAGTTAAGGGAAGCTGATGGTGGAATAGTCGAATGCTGACAGAGGTTGTAATGAGATGCCGCATTAGGGCCTCTCTCTCATCCACTCTCATCCTCGCTCGCCCAAGAGCACGCCCTTCACTTCCAATCTAGCACCATGGCCATTTGGAAACAGTTAACCCTAAGAAAAAACTACACTAACCCTCTTTGGTGCACTGATAAAACATTATTTGTGGGGTTATTGTGTCAGAGCTGCCTTTGATGATACAAATTCCTAATTCTAACGGATTTTGGGGAATTCAGAGCCTTGGGAAGGTCAGAACTGAATCAAAATACACATAGCATCCCCTGAAATATAGGAAAGGACCTTTTCTCAGAGGCAGCAATGTACTGCATTTATATGTTGCAATATAACTACTGTATGAATAGGATAAAAATAAATTCATAAATAAACAGTTGCTACAGCACTGACTGAAGCATTGCTGAGCATTATACAGTAGGTCCTAACACATGACTCGCAGGGATATATAAATTGCATTATCATCTTGAATGATAGAACAACCATTATACGTAATGATTGAGTCATGATTTCCCCCTGCAAAGTGGGTCAGAATGAACAGGGTTCTCAGTAGAGGAGCTTGCTAGGAGAATGAACTATCACCCTCTACAAGTGTGTGTAGTGCCCTCTAAAATGTCAGACTAAGACGGTATGTTATAGAGTGGGAAGCATGCAAGCAATGAGTTATGTACTTCATTAAGCCGAAGTAATTTTGCTCCCAGATATCACGTCTCCTTCAAGCCTCTTAGTAATCCATCCTAACAGCCATCAGCTAAATTCAGCTCCCGCTAGCACAATGCCACAGCTAGCCATGACAACATATTAGTTGAAGGTGTGGCATAGGCAATAGTACACACAGATATGTGAGTGTCTTAATAAAGGAAAAACTGTGATACTATCTGAAATGTTTGGATGATGGGCGACAGCCCATTCATAATCCTTCCTCATTAACTGTATGTTATTAATTCATGGCTTCATAATTCTGATGTTGTATAATCGGTCTAGTGACCACACAATTATACTGCTGTCTGAACTTGTCTTTGTAGGATTAGTTACAATTTACACAGGTATTTAAATTTGAATTATATAGTCAATGGAGTTTTGGAACTCAAATTAATATCCAGAACTACAGCTTGTATAGCAGTGTAAAAGCTTGGTACTGCAATATGATTGCATAGACACTACAATACCTATTATTTTTAGGTATTATACTGTATGCTATTTATTTTTGTTAAACTAATAGTCATGAAATATATATATGAAATATTCACTCCTAAAGGGAGTGATACATTGTATTCATTATTTGTTTAATTGGTTGGGCATGTTGAGTAAGTGTAGCATGCCAGTATGAGAATGGTCATGATATCACCTTGCATTAAACATTAGTTAGCTATTGCAAGCTAATTGTAAGCTAATAAATTTTTTGTCAAATACACCAAATATCCTCTCGCATTTCGCTAGCTTACCGTTGTAAACAAAGAGGCTAACACTGCTCACAACAATAAAGACGTGGTACCACGCTTTGCTTCACAATGCGTTTCAATTTGTGGGGCGTCACCGCAGAGGCATATTGTTTTGATTTGAAGTTAGCAAGTCTTCTCGAGAATTACTAACCCTGCCTTTAATTGACTTGCATTGCAGTTATAATGGTTAAATGTTAAATTATGTTTGTTAATGAATATTTTGCTCATTGGTATTTGTTGGATGGGAGAGGTTACGATTTTGCAATGGAAATATATCTACAAGAATCTGGTTTTTATTAACTATTAGGAAATATTATTACATTGTACTGGACAAAATCAAGAGTAATGTAAAAACAGATAGACCTGCTTGTAATACATTTAGAGTTGTGGAACTAGCATGCTTCTGGCTTTTAATTGCTCCATTATTGCTTTATGGAAAAATACATTTATATATAAATTTCTCAGGTCTGGAATTACACTCTAAAGGCCAAATTAATTAAAATATTCTTGAAAAAATATAAAAATAACTATTCAGAATCTACCTATATTATGCAATCTTAGCTCCATTAACCTTTTATAGCATCCAACCCATATCATTGGTTTCATCTTGAGCAGAAAAATGCAGTTTCAAATCCTCTTAACTCAGAAGGAATGACCTTGCCTGGCACAATGTTAAATGGGCCAGTACAAATGTTTTCGTGGCTATGTATGAGTATTGGATGGCCATTAATAGTTCACCATATATCCCCATTTCTCTTTGTCACCGATGCCTGACAAGCTGTAATTTTCATTCTCTCACTCCACCGAAACCTACTGAGGTGGGGGATTATGGAGATTTTAAAAGCACCCTCTTCATACATTTTAAATCTCTATAATGTTTAAGCATAAATAAACAGATGCCTTTTATAAAACAACTGGGGCAGGCAGGCCACTGGGGTGAATAGAATGTGCTTCGGTGATTCCACATATTCTTCTGTTGCCGTTGAGCGAGCGCTTACACTTTGCCCAGTCAATGTCAATCCACATGTCAATGGAAAAACCTCTCGAACTAATGGCTCTCGGAGAGTGTGGATTGAAAACGTTGAGTGGAACATTAATTTTCTAATATTCCCTGTCATTGCCAATTTTGTCATTCATTTAGTCAATATTACCCTTGTGTCGTTTGTGTCCGCAAGCCATGTCAAATTTACCCTTCATAATTGATTATTGATAATTGTGAAAGCACAGTTGCTTTCAGCAGGACTTTTGACTAATGCTTTCTGAAATGCAAACTAAATGAACAGATAGCGTACTCGTAATTTAAGATGCTACTGAACAGGTCACAGGCCGATTAGTAAGAATGAGTTTAATTGACCAGATACAATCCAGTATTGGGTTCGCCTTCACCTAAAATAAGTTACTCTTGTGATGGCAGAATGAATAGCGTCAAATGAAAGGCTTGCTGGCAGCCCTGCAGTCAATGAAGCAGAGGTTTTTGAATCATCCACTTGTCTATTTGAATAAGAATTTCTCTAGATGACAAAACCTGCTTCAACTAATCTCCCCAGGGCAAGGTCAGACTAGCTTTGCCTGCCTACTCGACTGCTACAGAATCTGCCTTTTATCGCTAGCTGTCATTCTAGCTAACTGTCCTTGTAGGTGGTACAGTAGCATCACAACGGTAAACTGCTACTGGCCAACAGATGGCTAATGGGCAATGGCATCTGTGTCTGGTTGTGCAAAGGAAGTGGATGATGGGATGCTGACAGGCAGGCATCAACACAACAATCAGCAATGCCCATCATTCTGCAACGGTGGCAAATAGTAGCAAATGTACTTTCATATGACGTCATTGAACAGTTCAGCTCTTTAAGTTTGACACCAACAACAGATATGCTGTACTGCGCAGTGTGTAACTTTGGCATTAAAGGTAAAGTCAGCTGTTGAAAGCTAATTGTAAGATAATACACCTTTTGTCAAATTCAACAAATGTCTCCTCGCATTTCGCTTGCTTACTGGTCTCTGTGCATGTTATGGAAATAATCTGGCACTTCTACACAGCCCTGGCTCTGTAAATAGGAACCTAGACAAAGTGGCGAACACCGCTCACATGAACAAAGCCATAGTGTACTCCATTTTCCTTCACAATGCGTTTCGATGTTTGGGGTGGCACCACGGAAGGCGCGGAGGAATATTGTTTCAAATTTAGCAAGCGTTGCCTGACCCTGCTTTTAAAGTGTGCGCATTTCATTTATTAGTTGGTTTAAAATGTGCTATGTAGAAATTATGTAGAAATGAAGGTTACAGAAACCTGTGTAAAAAGGCTGTTTTTGCAAATTTCTTGTCTATTTTACTCTATATTGACATTTAATAATTATTATGTGTCAGTTTTCTGACTGATTAATGTCCAGTGTCTCTATTTTGATAACTTGGTCATTTTAAAGATAATGTTTCTTTACATGTTTCTTGTCATTTAATGATAAGAAAAAGTCAATTGTTTTAAAATTGTGCTTTTGTAAAAACAACTGTATTTCTACATTGCCATTATGTAATTGATGAGAAATGTCTAATTGACTTTTGAAAACTAAAAGCTTGTAGTGTTTTATTTGCATTCAACAGAAAATGGCTTTAAAAAGTGATTGATGATTCAGTACTGTATGATGATGTCTATACATGTACTGTAACAGATAAACAAATGTGCAACCAACCTTTGCCATTCCCCTCTATGCCTAAATAACGGATTTAACAAATTCAATGGCTTCATTGGTAGTCTGTCCTCCTCTCCAACTAATGTGCTGACCGATGGTTTGCTGCTGGGATCAATTCCGGACCTTGTCCTCATCCACTCAGCTAAATATCTCATTTAAGTCTAATGACTTTGGTAAACTATGCATCCTCACGTATTGCTTGGATTGCGCAATTAAAACCGTATGGCATAGAACATTTTCTGAATAAAGTCAGGTAGAAGAAACATTCTTAAGAAAGGCATGAGCACACTTTCTTTGTTCCAATATACAGCTCTGTGTGGCCAAGGCTAAATGTTTTAAAGACAACACAAAACCATATTTACCCTTGTTGAACTCAAAGTTAATAGTTGATTCATTTACATGACCTAGCTATTCAACTGATAGCAAAGTCTTAAATATGAAACTAATATTCTACAGTAGCATGCAAATAATGATTCTACTGAATAATTAGAGATTCAAAGAGTTGCTTGAGAGAATTTGCACCAAGTGTTAAATCTGGTAAATTGGTAAAGCCTGGAGTGAAATAAAATATTTACAGTGCAGGCTGTCTTTCAATTAGCTGTACATAGAAAGATGATTTAAGGATCACTGTTTTAATACATAAAGTACTGTAGCTCAACACACATTTTCTCTTTTCATGCACTTTTAACAAAGCTTAAAGACCAACGCCCACTTAAGGCGTCAACACGCGTCAAGAGATGCAAGAGTTTTAGAACTAGTTATTTTAAACGGGGCAATGCGTCGACAACAAGGTTTAGAACGCTTGGGCGTCTTGGTTCTTGGGCATCCAGCCATAAACACGCATTGAATATCTACATGTTTCTGAGCTCCTTCATCAATTTGACTTTCGAATATTGCATTCCTTGACGCACTGCTGAATGACGCGGCCAGTGGGCGGCAGCCTTTGCACCCTGCACAATGAGTCTGTGAAAAACAAGCAGGGATTGCACACAACATAACCAAGTATTTTATAAATACAGTATTCATTCAAAAATGCTTAATGCTCATACCACCAAATAACTGTGTGGAGAGAAAAAATAAATAAACTCTTCAGTGGAGTGGAATGGGCTCCAAAACACATAAATCACATTTTTGCTCCTTGGCATTTTTAATGGGTTTTAATTAGCATCTGTGTTTGTACATATGTTTATATTTGCCTGACCATGTTTTGGAACCTTTGAACAGCATTCCGTTTGAACTATGATTTTTAATGCTTAAATATGATATACTGTATATTACATACTGTATGTACGCGGCCCCGTTATTTTGTGAGAGGTGCAGTTACTCATTGCTACACCCCCAGTCACCAAATAATACTAAAATATTTTATCATAGCTGGGCTGAATATGACTATTGATTAGGTTCAGTGTGTCAATTGACCCTTTAAGTTTCTAAATCGTAAAGTTTGAGACGTCATTCCGATCGAATGACTTTCTGGTGTATTGAATAAATAAGCCTTCTTGGACGAGACATTTGTTGAACTATACGAACAAATTGCTAAATTAGTTGTGTATACTGTATCCAATAAGCCAATAATTACTAGGCCCACTTTGTGGCATTGACAAAGCACTTGGATCCATGAACAGGAAAAGGTCAGGATTTAACAATTACTTTTTGCGCTATTTTAAATGAATGGACATTAATGGAGAGTTTGTACTGAAAAAACAACGTAATGATTCACATTATGCAATTAATGATCATATATAGTTGTATGGGCCATGGAGACACTTTATTTGTGTTGATTAAAAAGTTAGACCCCACCCCAGTGAGAGACTTAAAAGCCCTTTTCACACATGCTGTATAACCCTGCATTTTACATAGTCGGTCCCTGCATGGACTAATGTGTGAACAGGAACAGGGGTCGAATAAAACGGTTTATCTGCTCCCCCAATTTCCCACATCGCGACTAGTAGCAATCCATGTAAAATGCCGGCATGGCTGAGATGTGAACAAAGCAGAACCAATGCAGGGACATGGACTTAATTCTGACACAAGAAGCGTTCACGTGAGCAAACCAATCACAAGTCTAGTTTAACAGTTGTCTTGAACATTAGCCTACGGCAGTGACGGCTCCTGCTAATCAAATTAGGGAGGCCATTGTTTTTGTGACCCATTCAATAGCCTAGGTAAAATAAAGGTACCCAAGTAAATCATTCTAGAGAAAGCTTGTCGATCAAAATTGTTGTGTGGTGCGATCTGTACCACTTTGTTAGTGTTACCATTTACAGAGGCAGAGTTGTGTATAGGCAACAAACATCAGATTTAATCCAGGACAAAAAAAAAAAGACAGCCAGCAGACCAATGAGATATAACATATTGTGAATAGACTATGACTTACTATACTATAACTTAGGGCTGGGCGATATGGACCAAAAATAATATCCCGATACATTTAGGTTGAATACCAATACATGATATATATATCTCTCTATCTATCTATCTATCATATATATATATCTGTATTTTCTATAAAGTGGGATAAATCCTTCAGGCAATTTTTTGCGACATTAATTCACATATGTGAGCTTTCTCTGGTGGTCACTCGCTCCTGACTCCACTCCTCAGGCCAAGTGCAGGCATGGAGAGAGACAAATCAAAAAAGTTCTGAATAAACGCATAATATAACTATATCGATATAAACAATATTGTCTAATCTTATATCTCTTTTGAACAATATCCAATATATCGCCCAGCCCTAGCACTGACCCAAAAAAGGTTGAGAACAACTGGTGTACAGGCTACAAATAGCCTACAGATGACAATGGCATAATATCGTTCTTATAATACATCTATGGGTAGGTCTACTAGGCCTATAAATTAGGATACATGCTGTATATATTTAATTTAGAACCACAAATTGCACAAAGCAAGCTCAAAAGTAAGCTGTAAACGCAAGTCTCCTGAAACATTTTATTTGTTTACGGTGATTGGCAGCATGCATATAGTGTTGCATTAGCAACGGCCCTCTGCTGGACTGTTCAGGCCAGAGCCGCTATGCCGGATTAACCAAGGCATGAACCGGTGTAATAGGTAAATGTCCCTGGATGGAGCTGCATGTCCGAAAAAAGAAAATCACTAGCTGTGCCTGCACGGTCATGCAGGTTATTTACCAGGAACAATGTGTGAAAAGGGATTAACATGACATTCAGAGCAGCCAGTTTATATTAGATAAGACTCCTATTTTCTTATTGTCTATTGGTCTCTTCTGGTCTCACTTCATTGCAATTATATTTAAAAGTACTGTCTCAATAATTACAAGCTTCTTAATTAGTTGGAAAATGCTGTCTGATTCGCTAACTTCTAAATTTAATTTATTTCACAGTAAAAGTTGTCCCGTATTGAGGTCCTTTTATTGAGGCAGCACTATGAAGTAACAAAGGGAAAATTGGGTAGACCTACCATCAGAAAACATCAACAGAAAACACATGGCTCTCGTGGAAAATTGTTACGCTATGCGCAGGTGAGTGTGAACCCCCAGAGAACAGGCTTTAGGCCATAGGATTTTATGTCAATATTTTAATTGTACGACAGACAAATAGCAGGTAGGTAGACAGGCAGGGGGATAGGCAG
>JAODTR010000019.1:3163552-3180642 GCA_025399935.1 Amblyopsis rosae
TCTGTGGAAGTCATAACGTAATGTAGGCAAATTTCCCATGCGGATTATAAAACATCGTACTATATTAACCGGATGAGTGTGTAGCCTACTTAATTTTTTTTTTTTTTAAGATAAAGATTAAAAAAAGATATTACCAGTGTGCCATTGGTTAAGCTTACGCGTGCCCATGATGGCACGCGTGCCTAAGGTTGCCGACCCCTGCTCTAGAGGAACGTTGCCGTGGCAGTATGCTGGTGTGATGTACGTGTGAGAGGGAGAGAGGGGTAATCTGTTTTCTTTTTGTAGGCTATCTCTTCTTTGCTGTTCTTTCTCATTACTCCCTCTGTCTCCACCCGTGCTAAGCTCTTCCCTGCACCTCTTGTTCTCTCTCCGTTTAAACACATTACAGTCAACTCATTTGGGAGGATGCTATTGGTCCAGTCTCATCCTGTTGCCAGGCAACTAATTTCCCCTGTCTCTGAGCATTGCTGTAATTGCTGAGGGGTTATAGAGTTGGGAAGTGGGGGGTGGGTTCAGGGTGAAAAGATAATGGTGAGAAGGTGTAGTCTGTGATGGGAACAGCAAAGGGCGAATGGAGAGACAGTGACGATATGACTAAAGACTTCAGCAGGCCGTCTCAGTGCACCGTCATGCGTCATTAGAGACGAACCCAAACGCGCTGACTTTTCAATCTAGCCACAGAATACCCCCCCTTCCCCCTTCCCAAATCTGAAGGGTACAGTATATTCAGCATCTCCGAAGCAGCCAATTAAAAAATTAATGTGTTTGAGTGCTTCATGACGCACTTGAACACAGGTGTCTGTATTTTATCTAAAACAAATGGGGAAATACTATTTAACATTTTACTCCCATAATTATGTACAGATATCAAATGATTTTTAACCTTGAGAATTCACAACCTTGCTGTGTCATTCATAAATATTCATTGGCTAGGATCGACATCTTTATTGACATTCTCCTATAGGAATGCATACGCTAAGGCTCAACACATAATATGGATTATATATACATACAGTAACATTACTGTGTGTCATTACAGTACAGTATATCCTTCATGACATTCCAGCACATTCATTTCCCCCAGTCACTCTCCATGAGTGACGGCAAGAAACACTGCAGCCTATTGTTGTCAACACCGGGGGTAGTGCGGCATGCGCGTGCATGCAAGCACGTGCACATAAGCACATGCACAAGCTCAGCAGCAGCAGCGGCAGGCTTGTGCTTTAGATGGATCCAGGGAGCCATAAAACGGCTGAGACGACAGAAGTGCGCATGTGAAAAACCGACAGCGGTGGGGCGTGGCACTGAGCTGGAGCCTCGTCTGGGTTTTACAGTTATTGTGCCTGTTGTTTTTTTTGGAATGTCTCGGAATGAGGCCCTCTTTCATATAAACAGTTGTTTGCGAGTAGTGGCAGTAAGCAAGCACAGCAGTGAGCTGCGGCAGAGATGTAATCACAGATGCAGGAATACAGGGGTCCCTGACCGCTAGCGCTCCTGTTCAATAAAGGAAGCTAGCACTTAGATCTGAAATAATGTGCTAGTTTTATTTTCCTCACTTGTATGTGTAGCTAGTGCTCCTGTTCAATAAAGGAAGCTAGCACTTAGGTCTGAAATAATGTGCTAGTTTTATTTTCCTCACTTGTATTGGTAGCTACTGCTCATGTTCAATAAAGGAAGCTAGCACTTAGGTCTGAAATAATGTGCTAGTTTTATTTTCCACTTGTATGGGTAGCTAGCGCTTCTGTTCAATAAAGGAAGCTAGCACTTGGATCTGATTTAATGTGCTAGTTCTTCAGTTATGAGCAATGGTGAATGTAATTTGATAACACCTCCACTGCCTTTGATAATTAAAATTAGATTAGAGGAGTTGTGTTTTTCAAAAGGACTGATCTATTCATGGTGCATTGACTGCATTCCTAACTAAGTGTGTGTTTGTTTAGATATGTGAACACTCTGTTGAAGATGGTGCCCCAGGTGTTGGCCCTGCAGGAGCAGCTCAGAGAGGCTTTGCAGAGTGGAGACATGGAGACCTGTCACGGCATCTGCCGCATCGCTGTAACACTGGGGGAAAGCCATTCCAGGTGTGTTTCTGTTGTACTGTATACTTATTTTCAAAGAGATGTTCAGGTCCTGTCTTAAATTAGTTTTCATCACCTTTTATAATGTCTTCTCCTCTGTATCTCCACCACCACCCCCACATACTTCTCCCTCTCTCTTTGAACTTTTTCCCATCTCTCTCTCTCTCTCTCTCTCTCTCTCTCTCTCTCTCTCTCTCTCTCTCTTCCCCCCCCCAAGGACTCTGTTGGAGCAGGTGGATCACTGGCAGAGCTTCCTTGCACTAGTCAACATGATCATGTTCTGTACAGGCATTCCTGGCCACTACCCAGTTAATGAGACCACAAGCTCCCTTACACTTACCTTCTGGTATACACTACAAGTACGTACAACTAGGGCTGGGTATCACCACTGGTTTCAAGAATTGATTCGATTTCGATTCACAAGTCCAAAATCGATTTTATTTTCTATTCGATCCAATATCGATTTGGTTGTGGATTTTTCATTTACAATAGGCCACATTTGTGCAATAGAAGTGTCATAAGCCCATATAAAATAAAAGCATATATTTTGCAATTATCATATGACTCTACAGTATTACATGCTATGTGCCCTATATTATAATTAATAATGTATTTGTACACAAGTTTAAATATTTTTAACAGGAATACAGCTCATAAAATTTTAATCCACTTTTGGATTTTGGCAGACATACATTTTTTCACTAACTAAATTTACCATTTACCATTTAACTAAAACATTAATGAAAATTAAAAGCTGCTGTGTGACTGTATACAATAATAACTAGGTATGGAACCAATATTTGAGTTTTATATCGAAGCATTTAGACAAAATTGAGAGTAAATGCAGGCAGTCAGAAACCGAGAGCAAAGTCTCTCAGTATACATCTATTTAAAGTGAAAACACAACTCACGAAATGCATAATCTACATTATCCAATTAATGTTCGGCTGAAGATACCTTTTTGGCACAACACCGCGGTATGGAGTTTGCCATAGAACACGCAATGGGTGTGGTTACAGCGCCTTCTGCTGACACACCCCCAGGACTTGAGAACAGATAATGATCCCGTATTTTAAACGTAATTTTATATACTTTCTGACTTTTTTATTAATTCAAATTTGGCTGGCTTTTTTCTGTGGTGTGACAAACTCAAAACACAAATGTATGTCTGCTTTACACAATCTTTAAAGGTGAAAAAAGTTCTGACATGATTTATCTTTGACTCATTCTTTTACATAAAAAAACTGCCATTTTAACAAGGGTGTGTAGACTTTTTATATCCACTATGTATATACATGTTTTTAATTAATGTTTTACACATCAATTTAATAGTTTTTCTCTATACAGTACCACAGCTCAACCCTATTTACTAACACAGGACATTTGCGCCATATCTATACATAACTTTTTAGACCCTTTGTTACGTCCCCTTCTGTCTGCAGGATGAAATCATGTCTTTTGAGGCAGACAGGCAGGCGGTTTACCTGCAGGTCTACAGGCCAGTGTATTTTCAGCTGGTGGATGTTCTGCTACATAAAGCCCAATTCCCCTCTGACCAAGAGTATGCATCATGGTCCTCAGATGAGAAAGAACAGTTTAGGATCTACAGGTTTGTGTTTTTGTGGCTGCAGTATGGCCCTCTTTCACTGTGACCTTAAGCCTGTCTAGCCCAGTGATTCTCATGCTGCGTTTGAGCATATCTCGGAACTCGGAAGATCCGACTTGACACAAAACGCCCCCTCATTTTGGAATTCCATCAGAATCTGAATCTCAGTCAGAATCTCAGGCAAGGTTTCTCAACACAGAGTTCTGATTTGACATTATAGCAACATGGCTGCCCCCACCATTTAATTAATGAATATTACAAGTATTGATACTTTTTATTTGTAAAACGCATCAAAATGTAAGTTTAGATTTAGCACAATTGGATGTGTAAAGATTTAAGTTTAAAATGTGTTAGGCCTGTTGTTATGTAGTTATTAGCGGTTTTAACGGCTACAGTCAACTAGGTTAAAAAATCACAGGAATGTCAAACGTTCACGATGCTGGTATGCAACATCTGAGGCTTAATGGTTGGCCGTACATCTGTTTTCTGACTTCCGACCTCATATAAGCTCGAACGTATAGGAGTTGTAAGAGCTAGTTCCGACTCCACACCTCCTCCGCCTGATGTCGAACGCTGCATCTGTCCTGGTCCTGGGGAACCACTGCCCTGCATGTTTAAGATGTATCCCTGCTCCAACAAACCTGATTCAAATGAATGCTTTTAACGGCCTATTCATTTGAATTTGGAACCACGGTCATAGATCCTGAGGACTCCAGGGTCCCCAGGACCAGGGTTGGGGAAACTTTAACTGCGTTTACTTGGACCCTATTATTCCAATTGGAATCTGTTAAAAGAACAACCCGAATGAAAATGCTCCATATAAACACCTCAACCGTAAGAGAGAGGCCCAACCCAATTGAAGTTTAATTTAGTCCAAAGTCCGGACAAAACAATTGCGGCATGCGCAAATAAGTGAATGTGAGCTAGTACAGTGACTTAATTTGGAGCTGTAAAGCTCTACCACATATTCACAGTCAACACTGGCTGTTTCTTAATAATAATGTGGATATATTAATAATGGTTGAGCTTGTCTGTTGAAGTAAATTGGCATGTCTGCAGTGAGATATTGTGTGTTAGCACGCTAATGAGCATTTGCAGAAAAGACTCTTGACAAGTTAATTGGTGAACAAATGAGAGCGTTTTTCTTAATGCACTCCATCTGCACCAGCATAAGTATTGTTTGGCTGCAGGCTTATTGATGAACAGAAAAGTTATGATTTATACATGTGATTTTAGACGTCAATGTTGAATATGGTCCAGATGGGGTGGATAAAGGAATTTGCCAGACAGTGTGTTTTGTAGATCTTGTTATTGATTGGTTTGTCCCCAGGGTGGATATCTCAGACACGCTCATGTATGTGTATGAGATGCTGGGAGCCGAGCTGCTTAGTAACCTGTATGACAAGCTGGGAAGACTGCTGACTAACACAGAGGAGCCCACGTCATGGCAGGTAAATGACAAACGTAGATGCATTGGAACCCAACCACGCAGCTTTATTTCTTATAGGCAGACACAAGTGTCAGGTTATCTCTGAGTCACATGGATAAGGTTTTCTTTTTTACAAGAATGTCATGAATTGTAATACTCATATATTCTATTCTTAGAATTGGGGGATGAGGCCAGGAAGATTTGCAGCAGCAATATGTGTCTGTCTTATAGGAACACTTCGGCAATGCAAACTACTTATTTATCTCTGACAGTCTACTCATTGTAAATGTAACAACAACAACCAGGCATTAATTAAACGACATAGACATGACAAAGACATACAGAGACTGTACTGACTGAACAATAGAAATCGCACAGTTCAAAGAAAACAAAGCCATTATTAAATCAAATCTAATTAAAAGTGCACTTTCAGTCACGCTTTCCCCCAAAACAATGAAGCTGTGAGAAGAGAGATTTGTGTTCAAGCTGCTGTTTGCATGTACATGAACCGTGTCCTTTCCTTCCAGCACACGGAGGCATTGCTGTACGGCTTCCAGTCCATAGCGGAGACGATAGACGTGAATTACTCTGACGTCATCCCAGGCCTAATAGGGCTCATTCCCCGAATAAACATCAACAACGTGCAACTGGCTGACACAGTTATGTTTACTATAGGTAAAGAACCCACAAATAGATTTCACACTTGTGATGTATTTGGCTAAACGGTAGCTTTATTTTGTATGTGCAGTGGAGATGCACCGATACAACTGGTTCGTACTTGCATTACAATTACATTCTTCCACTTATAAGTACGCAGTTTGTCACAGCGACGAACACAACGTTTTTTAAAATGTGTTCCAACTCTATTTACACAGACAATCTATTTCAAGCTGTGACATCCAGGTACTAAAGAGTGCTGCATAGCTACTTTTTGATCAGTGTACCACCCGTGCGACTTCCCCGCTAGGCGCGTTAGCAGAGTGGCTGGCAGACCACCCAGTGATGCTGAGCAGTGTGCTGCCCCTGGTGCTCCAGGCCCTCGGGAACCCAGACCTCTCGGTCTCCTCCGTCTCCACGCTCAAGAAGATCTGCAGGGAGTGCAAATACGACTTGCCGCCCTACGCAACCAACATCGTAGCTGTCTCTCAGGTGTGTCTGTGTGCGTTGATCTATCCATTGAGATAGTTCTAATTATAGTTGACTTCTTACAAAGAAATGGTGTTCAATTTTCTAATAAACTGTACAGGCTAAATGGCTCTGTAACCATTTCTTTTGTATATCCCTAGGAGGTGCTTATCAAACAGATCCACAAGGTCAGTGTGTGTCTTCTTTCTCGCCACTGAGCTCAAGAGACTGTCAGGGCTATTCTGCAAGCATAGTGTGTTATCTGCAGGGTGTAGTTTTGTGTTCTCCACTCTAATGGGATTTCCTGCTGGTTCCGTGCGTGTGATCTGAGGCGCTGTTCTCCTCTCCCTGTAGACGAGTCAGTGCATGTGGTTAATGCAGGCTCTGGGCTTCTTGCTCTCTGCTCTCCCAGTGGAGGAGATCTTGAGAAACCTCCATTCTCTCATCACCCCCTATATACAGCAACTGGAGAAGTTGGCAGACGAAACGGTACGTAAACGCACTCACCTGCGGACACACGTGCACACTGCCACACACACACACACACACACACACACACCGCAGCGTGCACAGTTGGACTGTGGCTTTGTGGAGTCACTGCAGTGGAACATTTCTCTGCGGGACCAGATTGACCCAGCGCTACAGGCTAGCGATTCACAAGACCACAGCTAGAAAGCAGAAAGCACACATTTTCCCTCCCAAAACAGGGAGGCGACAGACAGCAGTGCACAGAAATGTCAAAATGAATGTACATAATATAGTGCTATCCATCCAAATACACAAAGGCAGAAAGAAAAATGACCTACATTACTTAAAATGTCATGACTAATGAAGCTTGGGGGCACAGCCCCTCACATCCCGTGCTAAAAATATGAAGCTGACATTATCTAAAAATATACAGAGTAATGTGCAGCCAAAGATTATTTTAAGATTAATTTCTATCCCTGCGCATTGTTAAGCGGCAGTCCTCCCTGAGACCCCATCCTGGGGTGAACAGAGGTGTCTGGTTAGATAAAGCGTTCATCTCTTGTGTCCCACCCACCCCATATCCTCTGACCGTCTGTCTGTCATTCTGTCTGATGTAATGTTCGAACACCAAGGACTAGACAGTGAGAGGGAACCTGGGGGAATGCTGTGCCTGGCATCTGACGAATGGCGTCACCTAGTGGGAGAATGCGGGGGTTTACTGTGCGTTATAAATCAACCACTATGACGGTGGTCGGAGGGAGGGCAGACCTGCATGTAGTCATGGTGACTGTAAAAACCAAACACCAAAGCTAATGCATAACCACCAGTTATGAGCACCCTATGTACTGTATATTTCTATTAAAATATTAGGTGTGCATGTTTGTATGTACACAAAATAAAGAGAGATACTACACACGTACAAGGACAGGCAGACATATTTGTCCGTATTGTCCGATGTTTCTGCACTGTCACCATGGAGAAGAAATTGATTAAACGCTACTAATGAGATCTCTAATTACTGATCCCACCCATGGGTTGTGTGCGTGTGTGTGTGTTACAAAATTATAAAACTACATCTGTCATGTTTTATTTTCTTCATTGTTTCTATACATTTTACCATAATTTATATCTAATTTGTATGTATGAAATAAATGATTGTATGTAAAAGCCAGCTGTGGTAATTGATGTTCTTTAGTAGATACATAATAATTACTTTGATGGCAGACACTAATTCCCTAATGGAGCCAAACAATGTAGACAATTAATATTGTTCTTAATAATTCAGAATTAATTCCCATTATTCCAAACTCTGTTGCTCAAACCGTATTTTCCCTGCCTTCCTTTTAGCCCAACCCGTCTAATAAGTTAGCTATCATCCACATTCTTGGGCTTCTGTCCAATCTGTTCACTACGCTCGACATCAGCAAGCAAGAAGATGAATCAGGGGAAGGCTCTGTACCACCTATAAAGACAACACCACCCCCGCCCGGACCTAACCCGGTCAGTCTCAGTGCACCCTCAATTCTTTTTTTTTTTGTCTTTGTTTAATAGTTCACTCACCTGGGATGCTTTCCGATGCAATATTTAATGTGAATCCATTGACTGTGTGTGCAATAGGTTTTCCTATAGTCAACCCCCAGTTATAATGAATGCAAAATGGGACAAACTTCATTCAACTTCAAAAACATAAGCAGTGCAATACAGTAATTCTACTTGGAACAATATTCTGTGTGTGTAAATCTACTGGAGAATAAATGTATGCAGGCAGTGTTTTTATGATGATTAGTATTTTCAATGAATAACTGATTGTACAGAGGACTGATGAAAGTATCTTGTGTTTCTAATGGCGTCTGTTTCCGTTGGTGTGGTTTGCTTATCTTTAGGTTGTGGTGGTCTTGCAGCAGGTGTTTGCTCTTATACAGACTGTTCTCAGCCAGTGGCTCAATGACTCCCAGGTTGTTGAGGTGAGTGGGCACATATCAGAAGCTTTGTGTCTACGTTTTTCAAATATTAGGAATCACATTTAATCAGATAACTATGTTTTTAACGAACACTATAATTAAATATAAATGTTTGTTTTCCTGGCAATTTCACATTTAGTTGATTTGATCTTCTTTGTGTTGATTAGGCTGTGTGTGCTATTTTTGAGAAGTCCGTGAAAACTCTGCTCCACGACTTTGCTCCTATGGTGTCTCAGCTAAGTGAGATGCTGGGGCAGATGTATAGCACCATTCCCCAGGCTTCTGCTCTGGACCTCACGCGACAGGTACACATGCATAGACCCTTTATGGATCTATTTATGGGCACACTTATTAATCAGATATCAGCGTTTTAAATTCTTGAGAAGTTTATTTTTAGAAAATATGTATTACTATGTTAACAAACATGAACCAATTTGGAAAAATGTTATATTCAATATAACACACCTTTTCACAATAAAAAAATGTTTGCTTTGAGAACCTTAATGTTAAAACTATTTACTGACTGTGAGATGGAAGAACTGCTTTTTCAATATACTGTAGCTATATTATCCTAATAAAATTAAAATATTTTTTAGAAATATTTTAGCATCTAGTTATTGCACATTCCTTTCCCTTACTTGACTTGTCAGCTCTCACATTAATCGCATAGGGCATAACACCAGTGTTTGACAGTAACTCTTAAAGGTATAGTCAGCTATTGCGAGCTAAATGTAAGCTAATACACTTTGTCAAATTCTACAAATATCTCCTCTCATTTTGCTATCTTACCGTTCTCTCCGAGAGTTGAAACAATTATCAGATTCTTCTACACAGCCCTGGTTCCGTATATAGTAACATAAACAAAGTGGCAAACACCGCTCACATCAACAAAACCGTAGCATTATGCTTTGCTTCAAAATGCATTTCATTGTGCGAGGTGCTGCCGCGGAGGAGCGATACTGTTTGGATTTGAGCTTGACGTTAGCTAGTTAGAATGACTGACTCTGCATTTAATGTTTCAGATGGTGCATATCTTTGCCAGTCAGACAGACCACTTCCCACCCATCAAGGCTCTGTTTGAGCTGGTTACCTCCGTAACACTCTCAATCTTCCATCAAGGTATTGGGGGTCTTGCAGGGGAGATGCTGGGAAGACATTTCAGATTATTCTTTTTGACTTGTTTTTAATTATTTATTTTCATAGCTTCCAATGTTTTTTGTTGAGTATTTTATATTTCAACATAGTGAGATACTGTTGAAATGCTTCATTTTATTTGCTAAAGGCCTTGTCAATATGGACAAAAACTGTATAATATCCTGGATTTTTATTGTATATGATGTATGATCATGAATTTCATAATGATGATCCATCATTTTCTAGTTGTCATTTTTTTTTTCTTCTCTGATAAGCATCACTTATCGCCCTGCCTTACGAATTAATTAAATACCATTGCATTTCTATATCAAAAAAGTATACTCTGCCTCGGGCCACAAAATAACAGAAGGTCAGAAGCCCACTAACTTTTAGTCACAAATAGCCTTACAACCCACCGTTTGTAGTGGGTTTGTCAACATATACACTTGCAGCCTAGTCTTTAGCTTGATGCATTCAATTGAATGGAAATTCTCAAATTAATACGACTGTCTTTATAGACAGTGTTGGCAATAAGCAGTTGATTAGGTCACTTCAAAGCACACAACCCATCATTTTATTAAAATATACAATAATTAAAATAAACCATAATTTTAAATTGCTGCTGCAGCTGGTGATGTTAGCAATGCATTTAAGTCAGTCATAACTATTTAACAAATTCAACAATTACTGGCATTGAACTCGAGATCAAAGTAATTTATGCTCAGTTGTTTTGAATGTTGCTAGTCTTCTACCCACTGCTGTCTAGAAGTATTATTAGGCCACAAGTGGTCCCGAGGCATGGTCTGGGAGTGTTAGTCAGGGGACGCCGGTCAACAGCCAGCTAATATGATGCTGTCAAAGTCTGACTGAGTGCCAATTCTGTCTGCTTTTCCTCTCCTTTTTTTGTAGTTGTCCCCTTCTCCCCCACCCCAGCTGTCCTGCTTTGACTGGTTTAGAAATGGCTGCCTGTCTTCCTGCATCTTAACATGTTTTCCTTTCTGTGCAGGAGTCTGTACTGTACAGTAGCACTCTGAGCAGTATCTTATTCAGTTGGCTGCAGCGTTCCATACTTCAGTGTCAAGTCAGTGTTTCTGTTGCCAGTGTAGGGCTTGGGAACAGAGTTCAGCACTGCACTGCAGCCCTCTGAATAAGTCTGTCCAGTATTTGATCTTCAGGATTGTGTGTGTGTGGGGGGGATTAGCAGATATCTTGTTTGGAGTCTGGGAACGACTAAAGCTTGCCGCACACTACAGCATTTCAGATTTAGATGTTTTACATGTAAAGTCTAGTTTGTGTCCAGCACGAGGGTGTTAACGCCAATGCCATCCTAGTTGTCATTGAGGGGCATTACAGGAATTGAACACCTATTTTATCTTGACTGCAAACTCCTCCCACCAGGCAGGAGGGGTAATATCTGTTTTCAAGAGGCACGTTTCAACATTGCTTTGGGTTATATTAATATGGGGTCACAGTAACAGAGGTGCCTCCTGGGTTCCCACTCCAAACCCACGTTTTATTTTAGGTTTGTTCTTTTTCTCTCGTTAATTCTTTTATTGTTTTTTTTCTCCAAACGGACCCATGTCTTCGTCTTCTGCCCGTATCTTTTGTTGGTCGTTGTGAGACTCTGCCAAAGCTTCATACTGTATGCCTCCCCAGTTTTCTCCCCTTTGTTTCTTACTCACGTGTGAATTATTTCGAAGAACTATTTTGAGTTAACTTTAATTTCCACATGACTGTTGAATCTGTTCAGTTGCTGTTTGTATATTATTCTTATTCTTATGATTTCTTAAGTTTCATCTTTATTATATTTTAGGACCCAGGGATCATCCTGATATTGTTGATTCATTTATGCAACTCCAAGCTCAGGTGTGTTTTTGGTTTCTTATTTCATTCACTTTGGGTTTATCTATCTTACTTTCCTTTTCACGGTTTCTCTCTACTGTCTCTCTTACTTTACTTCTACCTCTTTCTGTCTTTTGATATTGGGTCCAAGAGTGACTCTTCATAAGGGCGACGAATGAAACATGTAGGAGACTGTTTGAGCTCTCTTCAAATGCCCCTTGTTGGAACAAAAATGTAAAGCTAGATGTAAGCTTTATTTAATACAGTTGATATGATTTACGTCAGTTGGAAAACCTTGAAAAGCAGTCCTTCCTATGGCCTATTGTCAGTGGGCAGTAAATGCTGTTAACTTTGAACAATAATGTGACCGCAGGTAAAGAAAAGATTGTAATCAAAGTGAGTTCACTATAGACACACATAAGTCTCACTGCCATTCATAGCAACCTGAGATCATTCTCAAGTTAAGGGTGTGATTGCACTCACCCCTGATGAGTCAAATGTATGAGAGTGATGCAGGCACCCTTCTTTGCATTAAGGATTATAAATCACACCTTAATCTTTCCACATTAACATGCAGGATTGCATTTCATGCGCCGTAATGAAAATAACTTACATTGAAAACTAGTAAGCGCAACCTTGTTTGCTGCCTGTGGAAA
The DNA here is from genome assembly GCA_025399935.1 of Amblyopsis rosae. Classification (NCBI taxonomy): domain Eukaryota; kingdom Metazoa; phylum Chordata; class Actinopteri; order Percopsiformes; family Amblyopsidae; genus Amblyopsis; species Amblyopsis rosae. The sequence continues at coordinate 3,175,852 of JAODTR010000019.1, forward strand.
AAACTGAAATGAATGGTTTGCCATAGTCTTGGAAGAGGTAGTTGCTTTCAATGATGGGTATTGGAGACACATAATAGTATCAGTAGCTATCTGGCAAGCTAAGGTGACTGCTTCCAGTCTCTGAGCCAAGTACTCTCCTGATATCATTCCAGCCCTGAGCCAATCAAAGCCCAAATGGATTAATATTGAGTAAATATTAATCAACTCTGACAAATTGGCTGATGGCTCTTTTATTTTTTGGTCTCCCTTCATTGTTTATTTTGTCTATCTTTGGATAGATCTGACCTTCATCTCCTCTCTCCCTCTATCCTCTCCTCCATCCTAAATGATTTCATTATTATGAGATGAGTTGTATTTCTATTTATCTGCACATGTTAATTAATTATGTTTCCTATTCAATTCAGTCAACTGAAAACAATGAGTAGTAATATTTCAAGTTTAAAGAACACCATTGCCTTTAGTTTTACTTCAGTTTCTGATGATTTTGAATGTTTGATTTTTTTGAAGTTTGCTTGTTATACCTGCTGAGTTCTGCATTGGAGAATTATGAGTTTGGTTTTAGTTGTTCACTTTTAGACAGATGAGGGGGTTTAGTTGTTGCCTGGTAGGGAGATCTGTCCTCAGTCTCGTTTTACTGTCAGATCTGGCTACCAGGTTTAGCGTGTTTGCTGGAGAACAGTACTCTGAAGGAACATATGACTATTACATTTAGGAAGGCACTACCGTTGGGTTAGGGAGACAAATATACATGTATACTCCCCTTTATGCCTTTGTCTGCCTCCTAGGCCCTCAAACGGAAGCCCGATTTGTTCTTGTCGGAGAGTCTTGATGTGAAGGCGGTGTTTCACTGTGGTAGGTTGTCCCCTCTTCCACACTGACACTGCCGAGCATTTTGGTGCATTGGTCGTAAATGTTAAACCGTATCTGACAACGTCCTTATGCGCTATGTTCACTGATCACCGCACTCTACTTTGTCCCTCTAGGAATTCTTTCGCTGAAATTCCCAGAGGCTCCGACAGTCAAGTCGACATGCTTATTCTTTGTGAGTAGAGATACATGATAACACACACACACTTACAGAACTGGAAAAACGAACAACAAAATGTCATTTGTAATGTAGATGACATTGTGATTGATTGTTGTCTATCTTCGTCAGACGGAGTTGTTGCCACACTGCTCCGATGTCCCTCCAGTAGCCCGAGTGGTCCAGGAAGATGGTAAACTATTGATCCAGGCTGTGTTGGAGGTGAGAGGCACCGACTTCTAATTGTTCACTAATAATGCAGTCTTATGTCTTCAACACTGCACTGCTCATGTGCACCATGTCCTTTATTCAATTCATGTTCTTGTTTATTTATTTTAGGCAGTATGAGATGCATTTTTAGGCATTTAGCATATGTTTTTTTGAGGCGAGCAGAGTTTAGGAAGCTTGCACAAGAACACTTGCAGCCAATTGCTTTGGCTATACAAAATATGAATGAATTAAAAGACAGCCAGAGTCATATCAGTTGTTCACAATCACAATCCTCAATTTGTATGTTCAAGTAAATCTCTCCATGTAAATCCTCATTTGTCAATAACCTCAACATTCACAATCCAGGGTATTGGTGGTGGCGCATCTCGGAGCCTGATGGACCAGTTTGCAGAGGTTGTCTTCGGTCTGAACAAGCACTGCTATGCTTTGCTTGCTGTTGGGCTAAAGGAGGCACTACAACCCCCAGGGTTCCCCTCCACACGGGTCACAACTGAACAGAAAGATACCTTCTCACAGCAGATACTCCGGTAACAACACACACTCTTAGATTCAGAACTCACTATAAATTATCACCTACATAATGTATGGAAGACATGCCATACACATTGCATTGTTAACTGTAGGCTTGAAGAACCCAAATCACATTTCCTCACGAGGACAATAAAATATATATCTATCTTAACGCACATGTTTGGAGGGGTTTTCAACTAGTATGTTTAAATCAGTTGGCTGGTCATGATTTTATTTTTTTGCGGTAAATGTTTACACTTAATGTTAATCACGTTTTTTCCCTGCTGTATTCTCCAACCTTCAGAGAACGTGTGAACAAGCGGAGGGTGAAGGACATGGTCAAGGAGTTTACCCTATTGTGCAGAGGCCTCCATGGTACAGAATATGCAGCAGAGTACTGAGACTTTAATCTTGAACTCTGACCTGACTGTGACCTCTGCCCTCAGTGCAAAAAAAAAAAAACTAAGCTGGATGCCACCACAGTACACTTCCCACAAATCCCAACACTGAGGATTTCATTTGACTATTGTAACGTAATTTGCCCTGCCGTATAACAAGAGATGGAGCTACTCTAAAAGGAACCTGCAAACTGGATGAACAGAAAAGCAGCACCGTCCGGTGCAGCTTTAGGGAGGCTAATTCAATTCTACATGTTTTGTTTGTTTATTTAATCGTTCCTTTCTTTATTCCTCTTGGTTCGTTCCTCCTTGTTCTGTCTTCCACCACTTTTACTCTTTCACATAAACATTTATGTCGGTTTGCCTTTCTAGATCTGCCATGGGCTTCAGGCTGCCTCATGATTGTAATTGAAACGAACTGCACCATAAGTAACTAACTGACGTAGCTGGGAATGAAAGCAAATGATATACATACATGTATTCTATAACTAGAAACAAACAAGTTGGCGTCAGACCTGCAGCTGCTAACAAGGAAAAGAGAAGGACCAATGTCAGGCCAGGGGTTTCTGCAGATATTTGTAAAATTCTATATATCAACTCATGTCCCTCTGCTGTTTGCATTTGCCAAATTTCCTTTTTTTTATTATAGATTGCTTTGTGGACTTTTTTTTTATTATTAATATTTTATAAATATTATTCCAACTTTCCTTTGGGGCATGAGTTGCAATAGAAATTTGTGATTACGAAATCCATGATGTGGGTCTTCAGAATGATTGAGCACACTCACTACAGGAATGCACCTGGTGTGTAGACTGCCCTGGTTGCAGATCATGGACTCCTGAAGTTGAAACGCTGACAAGTTTAACATCAAGAGCAATAAAATGTGGAGCCTGAAGGAAACGAGAGAGACATAATTGGATTTTAGGTCTGGATGTTGGATTGCATAGTCACTGTAATCGTACCTATTAATCAAGTTGTGCATATTAACAAATATTACTGTGTGTGCGTGCGTGCGTGCGCGCGCACAGTATGCGCAGATGTCCTTTCTACTCGTTCATTGCACTTATATTGGACCTAGGTGTGCATAACTTCCTGTTATCTTTTAAACAATGACACCATCCATTTCTTTATACAACACTTGAAGTCCAGGCATGCATAGTTTCACTTCTGCTTCTCACTGGCCACAACCCCCATTGGAACTCTTCTTCATTGACTTACTAGTTATCACCATTTAGTAGACTTGATTATTCCATGTGAAAATAACCTTTCACCAACTGCTCTTAACAGAAGCTTGTGAACAAGCAAAACCTTTCTGCCTTGGAAAAGACCAAGGCTTAGTCATTACAAAAAGGCTCTTACCTGAAAAAGTGCATCATCTTTGGAACAGTACTTCAACGCTTAATGACACAGGAGTTATTATAAACAATGTTAATATAGAGATATGTGAATCCCATGTCAGTAACCGTGTCCTGAAGCAGCAGTAACCGCCAGATGAGCATATTTTCAGATGAATCCTGTCTTATCCAAGGTACCTGCAGACATGTAGCATGTACTGTATGTGTTTTGTGGTGCAGGGGTTAGAAGTTGAATGCGTGAGACTCTAAAGAACGAAATTGGTTTTAGGTGACATTCAAGGCAAGGGGCAGCTCTCAAGCTGACTGCTTTGTCTTGTCTCATATTTTAGCTGTGATAAATTTAATGTTTGAAAATGTTTCAAGGTCTCTATATGGTCTGTGAAATGTTTAATTATAAGTAATATGGGTAACCAATGCCATTATTGAAATGGTATGTAAAGTCATAGATGGATGGGAGGAAGGTGTATGTACATTGTTTCTTTTTGTACTTTGCTTTAATTTATTAAATATATCTAAGACTGCAGACTCTATTTAGGATTTTTGAATTTAGGATGTTTTCTTAAATTGCAAGACAATCGTCTCGAGACTGAGCTTCAGTTTGACCTTGCTGCGACAATGGTTTTGTGGATTGTTACTCCATCTAGAGAGCAGTCCCTCAAAATCTCGCATATCACGAGGCTAAGAATGGTCTGGAGCAGAGGTCTTCAGGCTTCAATGTATTTCTGACAAAGGGCCCCTTGGCTGATAAAGCGATAGAAACACTACTAGCACCCCCTATATCCCATACAGTATGGTATGAAATACTAAGTTGCCGTGCCATATGCCTACTGTAAAGTATGCCACCAACTAATCTGTTAAAATAATTGACATATGTATGGCACAGGTTGTAGGCTATTTATGTTCATGTATATTTTCTGCCATTTTGATTTTTTAGGGAAAAAATCTTTGGGATAAAATAATTTGGAGGACCACCTAGGGGTCCTGTACTTCCTGTTGAAGACCTCTGGTCTGGAGAAGCGGTAGTCACTCGATTGTTTTTTGTTGTTGTTGATGGCATTTGAAAGTTACTCAAATAGGCCTATAGGAGCCATACAAAGTGTCAAATCATGGGGCAATATAAATGTTATAGCCAGCAACACAAAAACGTGCAGCATATTTGGCTCCAATGATAAGCGGATGAGACTTATGCTAAAAGGCTTATAAAAAAAATTCTGTAGAGTGTGCCGCATGACATGGCATTTGAAAGTTACTCAAATAGGCCTATAGAAGCCAT
>JAODTR010000019.1:3180742-3200210 GCA_025399935.1 Amblyopsis rosae
GTTTCTAAGTACAAAACCTCTACCAATAAGTTGCTTCATAGTAGCAAGAAGTCCTTTTCTTTTTTTCTTGTTTTTTTGTTGTATATTTACTTTTTAAGTCTTTTGTTTTTAACAGGTAAAATTCAGTCCTCAAAGTTGAATGCCATAGATAATGACAGTCATCTCCATCAATTGAATTTGCTGAAGGATCCAGGAACATGCAAGCCTCGTAGTGGAGGTGCCTGAAGGGCTCCTGTGGGCCAGAGGAACAGCTCCCAGTGTTTAGGCCAGGGCTGGGAAGGCCTCGGGATCATCCACGTTGGGCACGGACACCCCACTTGGCTGAGTGGAAAACAAGACACCAGCAATTAGAAAGGCTGCCCTAAAGATTAAAAACATTCTACACAATGCCAACGATGAGAAGGGGCAGAGGGACACCATAGATAAACAATGGAAGACATGTTCTTCTACCCTGTCAGTCCTTCCTCCACGGGGCGGCCTAGCAGACACTCCCTCACGAGGGTCGCGGGAGTCACGAGGGTCGCGGGAGTCACGGCCGTCTCCCCGGCCACGCCCTCCCCTTCCACCACGGGGTCCCCCGCCGCGGCCACGACCTGGTCGCCCCAGGTCTCCAAAGTTAATCTCCAGCTGGGACGTAATGTCATTGGCCGGTTTACGAAAGTGGTGCTCATCCTCAGCCTGAAATAATAATAAAGTGCACAAATTCATAAATAAAAACAGTGCGGGGAATGTTGGTATGTTCCTTTGCCAGATAGCTTGAAACTGTGCCATTTCAAATTCATGAAATAGGCATAGATCACATACCTTGATGCTCTCTTCAGCCTCAGGTTCAATCAGAGTGTCTTTCTTCTGGGTCAAAGGGGGACAGGGCATTAGAAAGGTCTCGGGTCCTGCAGCGTGGCTGCATCTCACAGTACTTTAGTTAGCGTTGATGCACCGTTATCAACTAGAAACAGACTCAATCACTCACGTCTTCTGCTTTAGACTTGTGCAGCACGTATCCTTTCTTCCAATCAGCTCCCTCGTTGGCCTTGCGGATGTTGAACTCCACCTTGGCACGCTCCTTGTCCTGCATGGCTTTCCATTCATCCAGAGTCATTTCCTTGGGTCCTTCTTCCTTGACTTCCTCCACCTCATTCTCTCTGCAAGACAACATGACTGATATTAATATTAACATTTGTTGCAACTGATAAAATACCATTCATTTCACTACAATTCCACACACTTCTTTTTAGTTATGGAGAAATCTTAATACACAATTACACATCTTTTTGGAAAGCCTTACTTGTTCTCAGTGTCGGCAGGTGGATGCTCCTCCCCCTCGGGATTTTCCTCGGTGACATTTGATTGGTCAAGCTCCCTGTAAACCAAAACAACCGTTAAGACACCCGTTACCGGGCACATGCAGTGAAATCACGACGTCTCTGAAAGCTACTCGATGGCTCAGAGTAAATGGGTCTAAACGGATAAAATAACTTTACACTTGCTGGGGAAAAAAAATGTCCAGCTCTCAAATACTTCCTTGTACATCATGTGAAACCCGCTCAACCCAAAGTAGTGCAAAATAAACTACTTACGTTAATTCATCCTTAACTGTGCCCCAGTTGTGAGATCCACTTCCGCCACGCTTTTCCTCAGCTTTCAGGCTGCTGAAACAAGATCATGTTTAGCCCACACAGGTGCTCATTGACCTTTAACAAGTCGTCACGCTAATGTAGATGTGGTGCACAATAAACCTTTAATATGAAGTGTTAAAGGCTTGTAAAGCAGACATGTGTTGGGCTGATTAGTCCTTTTTTGTCATCTGTTTGGACATGGACAAACCATTTTAATGATAGCTCACTAACTCTCCCATGTCAGTCTGTGCACCTGTTAGGTGGAACAACTTAAGGTTGACACCCGCAATTCTGCAGGACGGACCTGCAGCCATCAAATTAACTAATTTCTGTGCATTATGGGCCTTGTGACAGCAAAACAAGGAAAAAGCACTTACGATCGGTCACTGCCACTGTGTCTGTCAAATTCACGCTTTCCTCGAGAGTCAAATCCATCGCCGCGGCCGATCCCTCGACCCCTGCCTCCCCGTGCCCCCCTGGGACCACCACGGCCTCCCCTCATTGGCCGGTCACCAACTGGCCTGTGGAGGGAAACGGGACCAGTGAAACGTTGTTCAATCCAACTAAATAGCAAATGCTGCATAGGATTTATAATGTTCAGGTCTTCTGCCTTCAGGGTGTTCGTTTAGGAATGTCATGTGTATGGTTGAACTCACTTCTCGACAGAGAACTCTCCTCCCTCTGTCTTCTCGCCACCATCTCCAGCAGGCCTCTCAAAGCGACGTGGAGGCCGCCTATCCACAGGCCGACGGTCTGTAGGGGGGCGTCCCTCTCCCTGGCTGGCCTGGGGCCTGGGGGCATCGCCCTCCGGCCTCCGGGCCATCCTCTTCACACCAGCACCTGAGAAAGACCACCAGGAAGGATTAGAGGAACAATAGAGCCAATAGAACAAGACCCCCTGTTGAGGATGAGACAAGAGAAGGGGACAGAAGGACATATTCAGTTTAAAAAGGGATAAACTATCCAGTTCAAATGAACTGGTTGCATAACAAACTACACGTTTTAGAATTGTTGCCAAAATTATTCAAGGCCTGTACCGCAGTCTTCACAAAGTCCATAACATTACTATTCATTTTACACATTCTTGGCGTCTGGTCTGACAAGTCCCTCCCAATGCCCCAAAGACATGCTACAAAAATAGACACCCTACACTACAGCAGCTGAATGCCTGATAGTGGGCACACCTGTCTTATCTTCTCTCATGCTGCCAGATAGGACCACAAACAATCACACAGTGAATTGGCACTTGTATTAGCATTACTACTTATTTGAAATATATTTACTCTTTCAGAAAACGACTTTAGTATAAGTTGGTAAACGCACTATAGAATATAGACATTTAGTATGGCTTATTTTATGACATAATTGTGTCATAAATAACTACATTACCATTTAACAATGTAAATTTAAAATAGCAAATAATGAACTAAAAGCAATTTCCCTTGCACGATGACGACATGCAGAGAGTTTATTGTGAGCCACTGGGAAATGGCAGTTTTCCATTTAGCACGCCCCATACTGCAACCACGAGGTTTATCAACACGACTAAGACAACGTAGTTCACAACGCGCTAATTCATATAACTGGCAGCTAGAGCGTTCATTTAAAACCCAAAAAGGTTTTCTACGTAAACGTCGTCGTGCAATTGTCCAAGAGCACCCCACTTTGTTGCCAAACCAAATTTCATGGAGGCCCATTTCAAATCAAAGTGTATTCCACCCATTACAGGATATTCAAGTTATGATAATCCAATAGTTATGTGTAAACTAACCAAGATGGCATACTGTCGGCTGACAATACACACTGGAAGACTACATTGTTAAAACACTGGGAATCGAGTCTTACAAGTACCGTACGGTAGTATATGATGAACAAGGCCAGAGTAGACATAGCAAAAACAAGTTAGCCTGCAATGTGTTTATCATCAGGAGCAATGTAATGTCAAACCCCTAAATGTACTGATATTACGCACGACTAAAATACGTTCGTAGTTTCCACTATTTGACAGCCTAACATGCTGCACAAAGGAACTCGCGTGGCCCTCATGTCACGGGGGTGTTAGGACATTGCTAACTAGCAAACAAGCAGCTTCGCTAAGTGATAATAGAATAATTGGTTTGTTTGGGATTTTACCATCTTTCTTGAGGGGTACGGGTGTCTGGGTTTCCTCCTTCTTATCAGCAAGGGGAACCTTTCTGTCTTTCTGGGACTCCTTTTTCTGTTGCTTAGCAGCCTGTGCTGCAGTCTTGGCGGCAGCAGGAGCCTCCTTCTTCTTGATCTCTGCCTGCTTTAACTGCTCAAATGGATCGGACTCATCGTCAAATAATTGGTCGAAGCGATTGGCTATGGCACAGCCAAAACCTTCTTGCATTTGTCCGGGCATGATGGCGCCCCTTCAGCAGGATTTTCCTCCGATTCTACGAGGCTTGGTGCGAACACTTCGCTAGATGAAGCCACAAGATGGCTGGTAAAAGGACCTTCTTCTCTTCCGGCGCGATAAACATCCGGGACCCCAGTATTGGCGCGTGATGGGGTGTGTAGTTCTTTGTTATGCAGCGCTAACATGAATGGCGAGATGACAGCACAACGAAGAACTACACTATCCACAGTCATAACATATATATGATTTATTATCGAATATAGACAGCACGAGTTTGTGTGTTAAAAAACAACCAATAATATTGCAGTTTTGTTGCATTTTGTATGAACATATTCGATTTGTAGACGTCTCAGAACAAGAGTTAGGCTATAATGTAGTTAAACGTGAAAGGTACTCAAACGTTCAAGCAACAGGTGGCAGTGAGGCGAATTGGTGATGTTATTGTCATTTGTTAGGAAATTACATAAGTCTATGTATGAATATGTTGGCTGGGTACTAAAAAGCGGTCGATTAATAAGGCTTCGAAACAGGCTCATCCCCTGTAGATACGGCTGGATCAAATAACAGCTACCACCACGTGACCAATGATGTTCGGGAGCGAAACAGATAACGCCCCTTCGAAGCTTGGTAACTCGCATCGCTTCGCTACACTGTATGCTGTAGTATGTGAAAGCATTAAGGGAGTGGCGGATATGTTTGTATGGCGTGTGACAGCAGTCACAAACAAAATAAATGTTTTACTATGCTCAGTAGAAAACTGACTTATAAATAGGCCTAATATAGGAGTCGGGGGTTGCTATTGATTCTGGAGGCCTTGGCCCCATGACAGTATTCATGCTCAAGAATGCAAATCACTGGTCATATCATGTTTTTGCCTGTTCTGTATTCAGGATGTTAAGGTGACACACCGATCTTGCAATTATTTATGGCGACCACCAGACGCCACTGTTCAGCAATTAGACATCGTCCGCGATGCTTCGGATCTTTTCTTGTAGGCCCGATTGTAGAAAGCTTCAAATCCTTTATCAGTTGTCCATCGCTAAAATATTACATGCAAATGTATTTTGTGCTTGGATGCATGTCAGTTTATCACTTCAAGCGAGACAAGTGAATTCAGCAACTCTAGGTTGCACCCCCCATGGTTACTAATATATAGGCATACAGTATAGTCTCATCTTCAAAACAGAAGAGATATGGCTAAAATGAAAAGGCCGGCATGTTTTCTTGCAGTCACGTTTACTCTTCATTGGTAGCATTGTCATCTAAAAAACAGACAATAACCAGAACGTTGCAATTGTTTCCTGAAGTCAACGATGGAGATATGTATTTCAAAATATGACGAGCTATGTTACTCTGTGTTCGCGCGTCTGTGCTATGTTGGCTATATTTGATTTCAGGTCAAATGTAGACACATGACTGTCCTTTTAAGAGTAATGGATGGCTATACATTGAAACTTGAAAACGCTTTAAATAACCTATTGGAAAAATAATGCAAAATATGGCTAACACTATGTTATCACAAATTACTCAAAGTAGAAATATAGAAGAAAATATAAGGCGTAGATTATCCTAAATAGGATGGACGCATTTGGGCTGGAGGTTGGCATTATGCAGTATTCCATAACAAGGGCAAACATATAGTGTGCCTGAAAGAAGTTTATTATATCATTCCAGAAATATGATAGGCCTATGACAGCATGTCTGTATTTGCTTAATCATATAGTAACCACAACACAGAGGACAGTGTGCAATCCACGATGAATGTATAAACAGGGACTCAAATATACAAATTTTGATTAATTACAGACGCTTCTAGTTCTGGCACTTTAAACAAGTAATCTACATCTCGTGCGCATACAGGATGACGTCACCTGTTACCAGTGCGATGATTGAGTCTTATGCACTCATGGCCATGGTTATGGGGACTTTTTTCATTTATTTCTGTGGAATGGTTTGGGCTTTTTGTAACCCGAAACTGAGCGGAGCAGAAGAACTCATATCCGAGGAAAACGCAGCAAGATCGGGAAACAATCGCTGGATAAACGACCAAAATCCTAAAGAGCCATTTGACCACACAGCTTCTCATCTCGAGGCGCTGCAGAAAACTGGAGACTGGATCGGTCAGACCACTTATATAAACTTTTTGGAAGACTCTGACAATCTACCAGATTACATTTTACTTTGAGGATCAGAGAATCTGAAACATTTGTCAATTTTGCACAAAGTAGGGTATTTATGAATACCTGCATACAATATGCACATTTTATGAGCTGCCAATTAACTTTCTTGAAAAGTATTAATAAACGAGCTGCTGATTTTCAGGTTGGTGATACTGAATTATGCATTTAACTTAAGTGTGATAAAGCAATAGCTTCAACTTTATTTAGTTAAAATCTGCTGTATTTATTTATCCTACATGAATATATTACCAATATACAATCAAGGAAAACATATTTTTTTATAATTTACATGCTACACGCAAGTCTTCTAGCCTGTGATAGCGTAACCTATATAACATCTTAAATTCAGATACATATCTACAATACATTGTGATGGAGCACACTGCCTGGCTATAGGGGCAATATGCTTTTTCGATCTTCTTTCACTTTCTTCTGGAATGTATCCTCTAACTCCAGCAACCTCACATATAATGCCTCGGACATGTCCTCATTAATGTCCATCTGCAAAGAACACACAATGGTAAGTGAGAAAGAATGTGTTTACATTAGACAATTGATGCAATCAATTTCACCCATAAATCTATATCAGCCTACATATTGTTAATATTATAATATTGTATTGTTCAGCATTGTCTCACTCATATTATTGTATTTTCATTATATGTAGCCTAATTAAAAACTACTTTGGAACATGGATGTTACCTTTCGTGGTTGTGTATAGTTATTGCCTAGCCCAGACGTTAGACTGTGGTATTTGGCTTTAGGATCCAGTGACTCTGGCTTCTGCTTAAACAGCCAGAACTACACAAGACAGGTGTGTAATGATAATGTGCACCTAATGTCCAGATGGACATACTTTAATCCATTTGGATGATTATAATACGTACCAAGGCCTCCGTTCCATTATAAGGTGTGAGGGTAAAAGTATTAGTGAACATTCTTACCTGTGGGGACATGAAAGTGAGTAATATGGACAGATAATTCTAAAACGGTTGCCCTTGATATGATAATATGATTGTAGGTGCACCCACAAGCCAAAAGAGCGGCATAAGCACAGTCCAAAGGAAGGCTGGGAAGTAGGGCAGGATACCATAGATAAGGTTGGTCATCACAAAACCTGGACAGATTACTGCTGAATACAGGCCCTGGAAAGCACATGCCATTATTATAGACAAAAGTAACTTTTTGGTCTAGACATTCACAGAAAATTATTATTTAATAGGTTTTCATATTTCTTACACATTTTAGCCAACTTGTTAATATGTTTTTCACCAGACGTGTAATGAGTTATTAATATGATAAGTCATTGCACATCTGGAAAAAATACTAGTCATCTTTCAGTCCATAATGAAAACCTCCATTAAGTACGTGACATTTCACTATTTTTCTTCTGAAGTCAAACTAGTAACATTTGGAAAAATCTTTCAAACTTTATGTTTGGCCATAAAGTTTCTCTCGAGTGTGGAGTGACACAAAGAAAAAAAAGAAATTAACATCAATTATAGTTAGAAATCTCCTGTGGCAATATTCCTTGTAAAATGAAAATTATTTTTGAATAAATTAAGATAATAATACTAATGAATTTACAGTAGTTGTGTGTTCAATTGTGGTTTCAAAACCCAGAGGGAAGAGGTGTGTGGTAACCTGTTTGTTGTAGTGTGTGTTTAATGCTAAGCTGAGCAGGTCAGAGGCATATTTTGACGAGCTGTAGGGCTGGGTGCCATTCTGGTGCTGAATGTCCTGCAAGCTAAATGCTGAGCGGTGAGCATTACTGGAGGACGTCCAGATCACCTGCGAGCTCCGGCCTGCCTGGCACAGAACTGTCTCTAGCTCTCTGATCTGGGCCATGGGATGACACAGGACAAGACCAGGATATGGGTTATTATTACCTCAGAAACTAACTGCCAAAGAAACTAATTTCATTGATATGAACAATAAATGGTGGCATAAATTAGACAGAATTCTGCATGTCAGATTTTATCAGCTGCAACATAGACCAAAAGAACTAGATCATTGGTATAAGTGGCCAAAATGGGTTTTCTCAGGAGGGTGTCGGGCGTCTCCCTTAGAGATAGGGTGAGAAGCTTGGCTATCATTGAGGAACTGTAGAGCCGCTGCTCCTTTGCGTCGAAAGGAGCCAGTTGGGGTGGTATGGGCATCTGGTAAGGATGTCCCGACTCCAGATAAGCAGATGAGGATGGATGGATGGATGGAACTGTCTCTATAGAATAACATTCTAGCATGAATGTTATTTGTAGACACAAGATCTTTGGGAAGTCTGCAGCAATGTTGTACTTAAACAATGCTACAATGTAAATACATGTTTCTACATGTGTTCCATCCAAATATGTGTGGGTTAATGAAATAGAAGCAAATATGTCTTCTCTAACATGTTTCTAAACTATTTTATTTCAGAAAGACTTCTGTTTCAATACAGACATCTGAGCAAAAATGTCAAAAACAACTGAGGTAGGCAGAACACTAGCAGGGAATCTAAAATGGGCTGATCAATGCCCTTGAATGTAGGAGAGAACACTGCGCAGCCAGTCACAGATATCAAGATATACATTTTTAATGTGTGTTGTTGCTGAATAGATGGATCATGTATCCCAGGTTGTTTCAAAAGGGTAAAGAGTCAACTGACATTCTGTAACTATTCCCAATGAAGTGTATAGTGTATATTCTTTTTCTAGAGCTCAACTCAAAAATTCCCTCACCAGCAGAAAATGTCCAAAGAGGTTAGTAGCAAATACTTGCTGCAGTCCATCAGGGGTAATATTGTCAATTTGTGTGAGAATCCCCTCCCCAGTGGCAAACATGTTGATTACATTACTGCAAATAGAAAAACACGCTGATCAGATGGACTGACTAAACAGCAGATTAAATGGACACTGTAATGGATAAAGCGACCAAATGCCATAATGTACAGTACACATCATTCTAAAGTCCTACTTTTGATTGGACATTGAGTTATATGATAGGGACCCTTTTAAAATGGTTATGATTGTTAGTAAAATCACCCCTGTACCTTGAAAACAATCCTTTGAAAAAGGCTTCAACATCAAACTGTGGGTTTGGCATGATTCCAGCATTAAGGTATATGTAATCCACATGGTTATACCTGTTGATACACAGCTGCAGATATATTAATGTCAGTTTATGCCAGAAAGGACTGCTATTTGTCAGCACAGATGAATTCTGTGTGATTCAGGATGAGCCTTATCATCAGCAATGAAGTAATATTCCTTGAGTGTCATGAAAGGCATCTAGAAATAAAATATATTGTTATTATTATATTATTATTATGAAGGAAATTATCACAAAACCACATGAGCACAAAGAATATGCTATTAAAATAATGTTTGACTGTCCATAACTACTTAGATATTAGCGTGTGGGAGTGGGAAGATAATTAGTGCAATCATTTTTGCTATTCATTTTTGTCAGTTTTGTCAACCCAACCATGTAACACCTTACAGCCATCTTGGTCATTTTCAATTTAATACAGGCTTTTATTTGTTCAATCATCTTAAACTGTATGTAAGACATCCATGCTGTCAGTCAGCTGCATTCATGTCCTCCCACCTGAGTTTGACCTCCCGGGCAGCACTGAGCACTGAGGTGACACTGCTGGTGTCTAGCTGGAGCAAGGTCACCTGGGCGTTGGGGTGAGAGGTCACAAGAGCAGAACAGGCAGCCTGACCACGACGCAAGTTCCTGCAGGCTAGACAGAGCTGTAAACCTGGATCTTCTGTTAGAAGCCGCTCACATAGCGCCAGACCTATGCCACTATGGGGACATACAATTCTTACACAACACTGTAATATAGTGGGTTTTGTGTCATACACGTTATACATCACTGTAATATAGTATTTTGTGTCTGTATTGTCAGATAAAGCACATTGAGTCTAGATGTTCTGTCCTATACAAACTTAAATTAAATAAAAATGACCGCTACAATAAAAGCTTATTTTTTACACTATTCACTGTTTCAGCCTACAATGAATGTTCACAAAACGGTTGATACGCCGTATTTACCTGTTTGCTCCCGTTACCAAAACCACCGTATTCATAGTCTCTGAGTGATGAATAAATTAAGAAATTAATGAAAGAAGTGCCCGCGAATCATTGGAATACAAAAACCTAAAATAGCAACAAGTGTCTCCTGCTTTTTTAGGTCTGCTCGATGGTTCGATGGGATGATCGATGATGCGTTACAGGACTTTTCCTGGATTCAAATTATCTACCCCGCCTCCCTGTTTTGATTGGATACTACAGCTTCACCCAGCCAATGACATTAGCACTATAGTAGTCAGCTCAGCTTCTGGATCAGGACATGGACATCCCATCCTATATCATATTAACTCGCCCCCACCCCACCCCCCAAAAAAGGAGAACAAAATGTATATCCATATTGATACTTTCTACTTGACTGCAGATCATTCGAAGTAAATGATTGTGCTGTTTGGTCATTAAGAGCCACCATACCTTGTGTCTAGGTCTAGGACAACCATAGAACTACGAGGACAGCGAATGTAAAAGGTCAGGTATCGTTCAGACCACTGACCACGGATAATTCTGGTGACTGCAAAATACCATAAAGTACAACACAGTTTTGTCCAAACAAAGCCACTACATGACATTTTTCTTGTGAATACTTTAATTCTAAACCAATCATCATATTTAATTTATATGTACAGTTGTTTTGCATAGATCACAAAGCAATTGGTAAAGAAAGAGAGCTATCATTCCATAGATCGGGCAGCAGAAAAATTTTACACATCCGTGTCAGTAAATTTGACACTACTGTATAATCTGCAAGTTACAGTAACTGTGAATAAGGTAAAGGTGGCAAATGTAATTAAAGAGGGAAGACCCTTTGAATATAGATGATCCACTTTTAACAATGCTGCCTGCAGAAATGACTAGGTAACAGATGTAAAGGAAGATCCACATTGATTTGCTAGTTTTCTGAAAATGCATAAGACTAAAGTTTCATATTTACATGTCATCTACATTTCCCTTTTGATGGTGCACTATTATACAGTATGCACCCACAACATCCACAACACCCTTAGATACAACGTCCCCACGAGACATTACAGTAAACTTACAATTGATCCTTCTAACACACCGTCTAAATCAGCCCGGTTCGTTAGCAATGGCAAACACCTTGGAATCTCTGGTCAAGTGCCAAAGAGCATGATGCAAACATGACTGGTTTATGGTAGGCAGTGTGGAGTGAAAAGGTGTGTTGATGTTTGGTGTGATTCAAAATACAAACAGTAAGAGTACTGAAGTAAGTTACCCCAAATGTTTAAAGAAGTGCATCTTAAAAAGCAAATGTATACACAAATATATCAACAATACATCAAAAACAATACAAACACATAAATACTGTACTAATACAAAATAATAAGATTTAGACATATCTACCGTAAATACACTGTAATGTACAATGCTGGTCAAATATAACTATAAGAAAACTAGAGGGGAGGTAAGATAAATATTCTTCTGAGATACTTAAAGGTGGAGTCAGGGATGCTGGAGAAAGATGGTTGATATTTGAATTCGAATAAAAATGCACAGAACGGATAGCCAGCGGACCATGATACTCCCTGAATTTGACAACAAGGGTATTAGTTTATAATCACTGACTCTACCTTTAAGATCCATGAATAATTAACTCAAATTGCATGGAGGTTGTTTGAGAGACGAGATGATTTTGAACACATTTAACAGTGATGGTTTGTTGCACTATTTTTCTACATTCAAACAGTTTTCCAAAAGCAAAACAAGAACAATCCATCAAAATTTCACAACACTGTAATGCATATGTCTTACTATGGAATTGTAATTGTTAACATATTTAAGAAAAAAACATGATTATCTTTGTGCCAAATAGTTTAGTGCTACATTTCACTTTGGCTTTTTCAAATACAATGTACTCAATTTTATGTAACTGGATGTGTTTAACTGTGTGCATCTGTGTACAGTTGTATGAAAGAGGGTGCATGTGTATATATTTGTAAGTTATTGAACAATACATTATTTTTAAATGTTGAAAAATACATTGTGCGCAGATAAATGTGTCGGGTGCTATACAGTAGGCCCACCTATACTGTATGGAGTCATAACTAATCTGCCCGTGCCAAATTAACCCATATGGGTGCACACCAAATGTCTCTACTTCTCTATATTTGTGGTGTTTTAGAGTCCATGAAACAGTGTTCGCCAAATATTAGCTGGAGTTCCACAGGTGGGTATCAGCCTGTCTATTGAAACAAGATAGCTTAAACCTGGATTGTATTTAGAAGCATGTATCTGATCTATTTGATGCACCATTTATATGAGAGGTGAGGTGACTGGATGCCACGGTCCTAAACCTTCACCCAGGTTAAGGGTCACTCTCCAGGAGGGCTCTGTGTATTTCCTGGAAAGAAGGCCGCTCTTTGGTGTTTCTTCTCCAGCAGCTCAGCATGATCCTGTAGAGTGAGTCTGGACACAGCACGGGCTGAGGCAGGTAGATCTTCACAGATTGGGAAGTAATTGGGTAGGGTGGTAAGCATCACATATTAACAAATACAATCACAATATTGTCATATTGTGATTCTTCTCGCAGAATAAAAAATCTTGCTTATGTCCGATCACACCCAGGGATAATTTGAATCAATTACTAAAATGAGCCATTAACATTAGCAACCATAAACATTTTTAAGCACAGTTAGAAAGAAACTATAGAAAAACAAGGCCCAAGCAAAGTAGCTGATACAATTTTAACGATGTGTCATCAAAATACATGAACCGATATTGATATTCCTGTGATACCACATGAGTGCAGCGATATGAGATGTGTGTAAAAACCCACCTGTCTTTTCTGGTCCCTGAAGAACTCCCCTGTGTTCTCTATCACTTGTTCATCAGTGAGCATAGAGTACGGCTGCTCCTTGCAGTAGGTCAGGGTCTCCCACAGGGTTACCCCAAATGCCCACACATCACTAGCTGTTGTAAATTTACCCTGGAGAGTGAAATAGGGTGTCAAAACTGTGTCGATATCCTCAATTATCTGGTATTTGGACATTCTTGTGAGCCTTGTTGTTGTAATAATTAAGGACTGTAGTACACGTAATTTAATTTAAAGGGATACTCCTCATTTTGTTCATTGGAGGCATGTTTGTGGTTAAAACTAATGTTATTTGTATTATTCTCATCATTCTCTGCATTCATAACGACCTATTTATTGTAATGCAACCTACCGTAGCAGTGTACCCTTGATGTCACACTATAATATGTTATTCTATATATGTCCAGTAGGGGTCCTCACCAACAGGATGCTCTCCCATGACATCCAGCGTATAGGCAGCACTGCCCTGCCTTGAATGCGGTAGTAGTCCCCGCTATAAAGGTTCCTGCTCATGCCAAAGTCTGCTATCTTTATGGTGTAGTTTTTGCCCACCAGACAGTTTCGTGTGGCCAGGTCGCGGTGGACAAAGTTCAGGGAGGACAGGTACTTCATCCCCGATGCTATCTGTGTGGCCATGTAACCCAGGTCACAGTAGCTGCACAGAACACAAGAGGACAGGCTGTTATGGGCTGGCAGAAAGCATTGCATGGTATCATCTAAGGTTCACTCCACTCCACTCCAAATAAATAAATACATTAATTCATTCATTCATCTGACTGTGGGTGTGGCTGAGCAAGGCTTCAGTCATTCATTTATTGGCTCACCTGACTGTGGGTGTGTGGCTGAGCAAGGCCAGCTGTCCCTCAGGCTCATGCCGAGACAGGAACTGGTTGAGGTCTCCGTTCTCCATGTACTCTGTGATCATGCAGAGCGGGTCGCTGTAGATGCACACTGCAAGCAGCCGGATGATGTTAGGGTCTTTCAGACGGGACATGATCTTTATCTCCTTCAAGAAGTCATTCCTGCCGAGAGAAAACAAGAAATAAACGTGATTGTTTCCCGAGGTGACATTAATTTGCAGAACCTTTAGTTTCTATATCTATTTTTACATTCACATTATCTATACATATGCATAGCGTTTTCAAAAGTGTTCATTTTGCTTGCGTATTTTTATGCTATTATTACGTTTTGATGCCATTATTATCTGCTATTAAAATAAGTGTTTTGTATCATGGAATGGGTTGCAAACAATACACAAATCCTTTGAGAAGTTATTACCAGATGAATGTGAAAGGATGATGTGCTACCTGGCGTTTTTATTGGCGTCTGCACGGAGCATCTTCACAGCCACGAGGACCGTCTGGCTCTCAGCGAGGTCAAATGAGAACTCCTTATCCATGAAGTCCTGCATGCCCTCGGCCTCGCACAGATGCACCTGCCAGGAGAAGAAGGGAGAGGAAGGGAGGAAGGAGGGGTATGTCAAACTAAAGATGGCCACTGTTCTCTTCTCATGACGGACTATGGAATCACCACAAGACAGCATGCCTCACCCATATTTCAATGGTAGCTCACTGCTCTCTACTCCTCTTCCTACAATACACACAGGCTCACATCTTCTCCTCTCACCCTACAGCTCTATTCAAGTGTGCTTTGTGGGTTATTGTGCCTTTAAAATGGCCGTTTTATATTGTTTATAATACATTGTACTTATGGGCTTTTAATACATCTTGAATACATCTCTGCTGTGACAGACCTCTCCAAACTGTCCTTCTCCCAACTTCTCTTTGAATGTGAGCAGTTTTCTTGGAAACTCTTCTACAGCAACATCCTTTCCTGACAACAGGTCCATGGTCACTGCGGGAATGGCATATGTGTTGCTTCCTGTCACACCCTGCAGGTTGACAACGTCTGCTTCAGCGTAGTGAGGCACGCCATCTTGGGCTATAGTTGCACTGGTCGATTTAGAAGTGGCTGTACTCGTAGAAGCTGAAAAGTGAATTGGAAAATTTGAATTTACCTTAGTCAAAAAACTTAACACTACGCCATACAAAAATGTGTGTGTGTGTGTGTGCGTGTGTCAATTTACATGGCTCTTCAGAGTTCTGAGCAAACTCGGGTAGTTTGTTTATGAGTCTGGAGGGTTCCTGATAGTCTGGGCTCAGGGGAAAGATGCGCTCATATGTGGAACTGGACTCCAGTTCACTGGTCGCTGTTGACTGGTTGTTATGGGTGTAGGTAAACGTCTCACTCTGTATTGACAGACTAGCAGTTAGTTCATCATCCAGCATCCGGCGAGAGGCCTAGAATAAAGGAGGTGGGGATAAAGTGACAAAACTGACCCCCCTCCTACAGTACAGTTTCAAACATGTCAGTGCTAAGTAACTCCTCTGTCTCAACTGAGACATGCTACATGCTAATTCTGCTCAGGAATCAGGAAACTTATGAAAACTGGGACAAAGCAATGAAGCCCACCTTCTCTAGCATCTTCTGCCACACCTGCCTCCACAAGATGATGACGATGATGGCCACAAGGATGAAGATGATGGCCACTAAACAACCAATCAAAATGCGAGTGTTGCTGTCATCTACTTTGTGGGTGGGGTCATCCCCTGGGGAGGGGATAGGGAAAGGCACCTTTTGACTGGATGACCAATAAAAACCAGGTATAATCACTCTTCTGTGTGTGTGTGTGTGTGTGTGTGTGTGTATTATTCAATATGTACAAGGGTCACTGACCTGGTTGTGTGCTGGTTGGAGGGCCAGTTTTCGGGGGAGCTAGAGTAGTATTGTACATGGCTGTATCTGAAAAATACAGTAAAGGTTTTGAATACAGTCAAATATTGACTTAATCACTAAGATGCTTAAAACGTCTGACTGACGGTGCTGCATTTAAAATGCTTCAATCAACTCCCCAAATTAAATACTGTGCTTACAAAAAAAAATAACTACAGCCTAGAGTTTGCCACCAGGGGGCACTAACACTGCAACTATATAATGAGAGCGCCTGTTCTCCTGTGTGTACCTGACTGGAAGGTGATCTCGCTGAACATCATCCAGACATCAGCTAAGTAAAACTGGCACTTGAGGGCACTGGCCATGTGATTAGCCAGGTTGACGGTGACAAATCGAGCGCTGGGGTTCTTCTCATCCACCCCGGGACTGAAGTAGAGGGGCGTGGCTTCCCAGTCCGCCTCCGAGCGGAAATAACACACAACCTGCCGGAACGCTTTCACGTGCCGCGAGAACATGTTGTTACAATGGACCTGGATGGAGAGAAAGAGAGAGAGAGCGGGTGAGGGCTGAGGGGTTGATCAGAGGCTGATTGTGGGGAATAGATTCCGTATCATGAATCATTAGTTTCTTATAATAAAAATAATAACAAACACTGTATGGGATGGGTGGGGCAGCGCTCACCTTCATGGTGGTGAAGTTACGAACGCGGTCAAACTCGAACATGATTTCCACATAACCGTCAGGAAAGCTCTCGTTAGTCCAGCCCACATAGTCGTACCCTGGCCACACGTTGTAGACGTGACTGTTGGTGAAATCGTCCAGACCACACACACCATCAGTCAGCTGACCAAGGCCCTCTGTCATGCTGAGAAGCACAGCAAGAGTTAACAATGACCATTAGAATGACATGCAATACCAATATCCATTCTATCTATTGTCAAATCAATGTATAGTAGAGAAATCCAGAGGGGTCACACGATGCTTATAGGGTTTATTATAATAATGTATTATATTTTTTGTAATACATTGATAGACACTTGTGGTTTTGTGTGTGTGTGTGTGTGTGTGTGTGTAAGATAATATGTCTTATCATTTCTTTGATAACACTTCCTTCAGTGTTTAATGAGTTTGATTTTGAAAAGTAGTGCAGTAGCCATTCCCTACCACCAGGTGGTAGCATTAAATAACCAATTAAACATTTGACTATTTGGCTTTCATATAAGTGTGAGCCATTTTCTTCTCCCCATAATTGTTTCTTAGAAAGACAGTGGGCTGTGTCATGGAGGACATTATTCACCAAACTGTGATTCAAACACCAGTGTAGGTAAAGAATTATGATTGGTTGCGCCACTGCTTAAATGCAATGTTAACTTGGCCGACTCAATCACTCCCACACATTACTGCTGCACAATAAACCACCATGACCAACACATCACTGTCTGCCAAGCTGTCGCTATGGTGTATAAGTACCATGATGGAAGAAGGAGAAAAAGTAAAAAAAAAACAGCAGTCCAAAAAAAAGAAGAAGAATGATTAAGAGGCATGTACACACACACACACACACACACACACACACACACACACCACACTCCACACACACCACTCCACACTCCACACTCCACACTCCACACTCCTAACCTGTGGACAGCTCCATCGTAGACGGAGTCATTGAGGTAAACATGGTGACTTGGCAAGTTCATCTGCTCTCCTGCTGGAGCATTGTACGACACCAAGCCGTCTGAGAAAACAATGATAGGTTTTGGCATGGATAGGACTGAATGTGTGTACTTCAAAAACTTTAACCAATTGTAGTATCTTAATCATTTTTTGGTATTGCTGCACACTTGATGAATGGGCAGGTCACTGTGACTGTTACATAACAGTTACATAACTTGGGACAAACCCTGCCCTTGTCAGCAAATGTGTGTGCCTAATATTCTGGCTGTGCCCAAATTCTATATACAACTACATACTGTACATACAGTATGTGGGGACAGGATATTCTAATTGTGGTATGGCTCAACTCCCAGTGAGGAGGTCATGGTTTCCACTCCCTGATTTGCCCTACCTGTAAGCATCCTTAAGCAAGCTGCCAGTTGAAGTACTGTAATTATACAATATAGTATGCAACATTTTTTAATTCATATTATGATCAATCACTTCGCATAAGCATCCAATGCACAGCAAATGTAGCATCCGTTCAACAGTAATAGGTACACGGCACGCGTGGGAGCACCTGTGCCCAGGTACCAACAGGTATCTATTCGCTCTGTCCTCCACAGACACCTTTTGGCTTAGTTTGCCAGAAGTCTTTATTATCTTTCTTTATGTAGACCTTTATGAACGTCTATATGGCTGACATCATCTGATGACGATATCCTGGTTGGTTAAAGGCTAAAGGAAGTACGGGACATAAAGAATCAGCTATTGCTCTCTATCTTTATGAGTTCAAAGGTAAGGGTTGGATGGATGTATCCCCGGCCGGACCACTCACCCAGCCATAAACAGCCGTAGAGCTCCACACGCATGCAGACATTCATGGAGTGATCCGTGACAGGCATGAACCGGACAAAACGAGCGATGATGGGCGGCTCTAAGTCCTTCAGAACAATATCATAGGCATTCCTGTTTCCCTCGATGACCTGAAGATACAACACCCGTTCACCTTCACCACACCGAATCCCAGACATGCTTGAAATAGGCATTACACATTAACATTAACTGGTTTGGTAATCGCATTATCATTATCTATTGATAATATAGCCACTAATTGAGATATCGCCTTCTTGTCAGTTCAATGTACCACCTTTTGTTATAGTAAGGAGAACATG
The DNA here is from genome assembly GCA_025399935.1 of Amblyopsis rosae. NCBI lineage: Eukaryota > Metazoa > Chordata > Actinopteri > Percopsiformes > Amblyopsidae > Amblyopsis > Amblyopsis rosae. Next base: position 3,199,387 of record JAODTR010000019.1, read on the forward strand.
AATGACTCCTCTTAAGAGTATGATAAGAGGTGAGATGAGTTTAAATAAACAGTGAATCTTTATCAGTTATATGTTACAAAGTTCATAATAGTTTATGTAGTCATATCGGTTATTCTATGAGGTGCTCCTGGGCCTATTAGAGAGTATACAGGCTTGCACTAGTTACCGAAGGAACAAATGTGTATTTTTGTTTCACTTTCAGTTGACAAACATGGATGTGGATGTTTTAAGTTGCCCTCTTGGCTAGTTCTCTTGTAAATTAGATTTTAACCTAAAGGGTCTTTTACCTGGTTGAATAAAGGTGTATGGAATTGATTGTAGTCTGAATGAAATGAGCACTGTATGTATTCCACCTTAACATAACTGATTAAGTGACTGACACACAGAAAGCTTGATGATTTAACACTTGACTTGACCCAAGCCAGTCAGTGAACCGACTGGCTCATGTGTGTGTGAGGACTCGCCTGCTTTCCCTGTCTGTTCCTCCAGGAGATCCAGCGGCTGCCGTCGCGGCTGTATTTGATCTTGTACATCTGGGCAAACTCGTTGCCGATGCCCCCCGCGTGGCGACCCTGGGTGCCCGCCAGCGTGAGGAAATGAAGGTAGCGCAGGTCGATCTGGAGGAACTCCTTCTGACTTTCTGGCTCCACCATTGTCTCTGGACACCACGCCCCGTCGCCCCCCTCGGAGTCCAGCCTGGCCAGGAAAAAAAAAAAAAAATATATATATATATATATATATATATAGTATATATATACACTACCGTTCAAAAGTTTGGGGTCACTTAGAAATTTCCTAATTTTTGAAAGAAAAGCACAGTTTTC
>JAODTR010000019.1:3200310-3240310 GCA_025399935.1 Amblyopsis rosae
GCAGTTCTGAAGGCGAAAGGGGGTCAAACACAGTATTAGTATGGTGTTCCTAATAATCCTTTAGGTGAGTGTATATTCCTCCTATTCCAGAACTGGTAAAACAACACACAGCTATATTAAGGCAAGAAAAAAAAAACACAACATATTCTTTGTTTTGACAGAAAATGGCAGGTTTTCCTGTCTAACCCCCTACTGTAAGAGCGACTATTTGGCAAGTATTGTACGAACGGGGGAGAAAACAGATCTGTCACTGTGAGTCTTACCAGGTAGTCATCTGGCCTGATGCCGAACAGTTCCCTGAAGTAACGGAAAGCAACAGGAGCGTATGTCTTGAAGCGAAAGTCGGGAAAATGGTGGGCTGGAGTCAGATTGCTGCCTTCACTGGAATTCAGACGAAACAGAGTAGTACGAAAGTGCTCTGAAACTGTGTTTATTCCTCCAAAGACGTAATACTCGTGCAAGTACAACTAATCTGATTTCTTTAGATACCTGGGGAAGAAGATGCTCTCCACCACATAGAAGTCTTGCATCAGCACATCCCTCTCAGGCTTGGAGCTCAGATTTCCCACTGTGTAACCGATACCCAGCTGGATGGCTCCTTTCAAAGCAGACGATGTGGTCTGCCGGTAGTGGGGAGCCACAGAAACACAGATGGAGTTGATGTGTATTTGCCCTTTGCTACTGATAAGGCAGTATTGGCTGCAGACACACTATACTGTGGTGTACATCATGGCTTTGAAGCATGCTGTTTTTTAACTTCACCTTTTTGTAGGTTGTCTCCCCAGATGCATCCACACCTCTGTGGCCAATCTTCTTGCCTTGGCCTGGCTGGCCTGACGATGACGGCATCTGGGGGGAGCGAGAGAGAGAGAGAGAGAGAGAGAGAGAGAGAGAGAGAGAGAGAGAGAGAGGAGAGAGAGAGAGAGAGAAATCAGCCAGTCAGAGCTACACTATATCTAATCCACCGTAAACATGTGTTAAGATAAAATTATTAGACGTGTGTGATGATCTCTCCAGCCATCTATCAGCCTTTCATCTATGCGGATGTTTTATTGAAAAGCATACTACTGTAGATGTAGTGAGAAGCATTACCATACAGTGGGCTCCCATGTGAGGTGTAAAGCTGACACAGCTTAGATCAAAGAGGGGGAGAAACAAGGAGTGTAGCATCATCACAGGGACACACGCTCGCTTACCTCTGTGATGAAGGCCTTCTTGGCAGCATCTGAGAGAGCAACAGAGATAGTGAGAGAGAGATAACTGTGTTAGCAGGTCTAAGAGGCTTCGTTTTTGTACCACTCTACCAGTGCTGCATACAGAACAGACAGAGAATCCAAAAGGTCAGATATGGACGTACAATATTAGCATTATAACAGTGCCAAAGCTAGCCAGCCTGAGGAACTACAGCACAGTCTACTGTTTGGCATTACGAACTGTCAGAATATCTAAATAAATAAATACAAAAAATTTAAAAATACTGATTTATCCAGAGAGACCCATGGAGAATATTGTAGGTGCAAGGTGTCTATAAAAAAGGCATAATGGCATACAATAAAACAAATAACGTATAGAATTCTACATTATCATAATCTTTATAAATACAATCCTGTGTCTTTCAGTACTAAGTAATTTAGAGATTAGATTGTAAAAAATAGCAGCCTAGTTTGTACATGGCGGCAGCAATGTAGCCTCTTGTGTCATGTTGATCTCAAGTGAGACAGGGGTATGTGTACCGCAGAGGGAGGTAATCACAGCACTGATGTTACAACTGCAATAACAGCTATGACTATAACACTCGGCATATTGATGACAGTGAAAGACATACACGTAGTGACGAGAGGGGGGAAAATAAATATTGAAAAAGATGAGAGAACAAAAGAGAGAGTACGGGATGAAGTCATGCAGTAAACCTATAAGGATTGCTTGATAAATGCCCCTCTATTACAGTAGAATTGCCGTCATCACGACTGTGATCATAATTTCTTAATAAAAATAAATGATGGCACAAATAGATTGTGCGTATTTGGTGAATGTTTCTGGGAGTAAAGAGAGTCATTTGAAATGACTGAGCGCCAGCCTCTGAACAATGTTAAACAATTTCAGCACGTTAAAACAAAATGGGTAACCTAGGCTAAAAGCAATATCCTTTCCTGAACCTCTCTCTCTCTCTCCCCGTGCTCACCGCTCTTGGATAGCCATGTGACTGAACCATATAGAGAATAGCATGTATGGCCACTAACCCCGCCCACTTTCAATCTCTATCTATCTATGTGTGTGTGTGCGTGTGCGTGTGTGTGTGCAAAGAATGAAATAATTCTCTGCGCTGGACGCAAATAAATATGTATTTGTTCTCATAGTGGGCCGGCTCCATGTTAGAGCATGCGTGTGTGTGGCCCTCAAAGCATGTATTTCAGTCTGAGATGCTGGTGTAATTGGTAGAAAGTCATATAGACACACTTTAAAGTGGCTCTATGCACTAGCGTGAACAAGCAGCCGGGCTGGCTATGAAAACAGTGAACACTATGTCAGATTACACACACAGAGGGAGTGTGTTTTTGTTTCTACTCCACGGCAAAGACAATAGTTGTTTGCTGCTATGTTGACGTTTATAATAGCCGACAAGCTAAGTTCCTGAACACCTCAAATGTGTGCGTAACCCATACTGTTTCGCACCGCAGCCATTTCTCTTCCCTTCCACACGACGGCCCTGAGGCTGAGCATGTGTGTGAATGCAGGCGTGACTGAGGATAAACAAGCCTGTGTGTGTGTGTGTGTGTGTGTGCGTGCACATGCTTGGCTGCTTATGTATGCAAAGTGCCAACACAAGGATTATTTTCAGGTTTTCATCTAAGTTCTGGGCAGTGCACTTCTCTGACATTATGAGTGGCAGTGGACTCCATTAATTTATAGGGTTTCCTTATTTGTACTTTAGAAAATGTTTTACTGATGCCTTTTCTGCTTACCAACCCAAATAATGGTTGGTAAATCAGACATATTTTAAAAAGAAAAACATGCATCAGGTTAGTAAAAATGCTTAAATGTTTAATATGGCATTTGACACACAAAAAAACAAAAAACAATGGCATCATCCAATTTTGACTTTCTGCAACATCGTGTCGAAAGAACAATAAGGAAAAATCTATAGAAATAACAAAGGCAAGAAAAAAGATTAAGTACAGTAATTAATTTAAATATGTTGCTAATGCCACTATTAATTAATCAGACTGACATAAGAGATATAGATAGACTATTTAATATTGCACACTATCCTGGGGGACATCCAATTTGAAAGCCCCAAAAGCTGCACAACAGATGGAAGAAACAGCTTCTAACCAAGGCAGCTGACTGAGCCGCTATACACCACCATTAAAAGAATGGCCCATTACCTTCAAATGATAGCCGGAAGCAAGAAGACAGTCACGAATGAAAAGGATATTCTTCTCTCTGTTTGGACCTCCTAATGTCCTCCTCATTCTCGTTCAGCCTCATGCGTCTACATCTTTCTCCTACTGATTTAGGCCCTCGTGGATATCAGCAAAATGGGGGGCAGGCTAACGTTCAGGGTTTAGCCTCCCAGCAGCAAGTTCCTGTTAGCAAGATCCCCCCCCCTTCTCTGTGTAAGTCACTTTGGATAAAAGCTTATCAACATTGCACAATTAACTTTCCTCCTCTCCTATAGGGGAAATTACTGCATTTCTTTAATAAAATAAAAGGATCAATAATTGCTTTGCTATGAATTCTCACTATCTCACTCAATAAGGAACCATTTCTGTCTAACTATGTTCAAGGGTGTTTGCGAAGTGTTTTCACAATGAAAACATTCTTGTGTACTAGGGCTGTCCAGAAAACCATTTTACTGGTTTCAAATACTTGATGGTATTTCCGAGCAAGTATTCAAATACTCTTTCTCAAAAACACCATTAAAAACACTATAGCATATACCTCCTGTATTAGCCAATAAGAGCGTGTGTTGAATGAATAGTCTCGCTCTCTTCTTACAGAGCCAATTGCAATCAATTGTGTTAATGACACATTGTAGGGCAGGCAATTACATTTCAACATGTGGGTTTATATGGAGACAGTAGGGAGTAATGGGAAAACATGCATGCATAATGTGAAAAAGCAAATTCTCAAATCCCAATATTTAAATCGAATACATACCCAATGAGCGAATACCCGAATAATCGAATATTTGTGGCCAGCCCTATTGTGTACACCCAATTACAATATGTGCTGATGATTCTTCAATAGAATAATACTATATAATAGGCTAATAGTCGACTGTGGAATTCCATATACTGTAGCATTTTTTAATACCAAATTTTCCAGCTACTGTACCTGTACACACACACGATGGCAAACAGTAAAACAGACAAGCAGACAGAGAAACACACATTGATATTCTCCTACAGTACATCCCTTGTTTCCATGGCACCCCAATTGAGGTCAACTGGCTCTTCGTGAGTTCTGCACGTGCCTGGAATCAACAGACACATGCTGCCCTCCACATTCCCTCTCACTCCACTGTTACAATAGGACAACATCACTAAGCACATAGGCACTGAGTGGAATGACATTGGCACCATGCGCCTATGCTTTGTACAAGTAAGTGCAACCTCCACTCACCAATACCGTAAAGATGCTAGACACAGGGGAAAAGGAAAGCCATTTGAGTCTGTACTCATGTCAGGATGACACATTAAAGAACATACACACATACCAATTGTCTATTTATTGACTGGAAGATAAGACAGAAAACTGCGTATAATAACTCAAGTAGATATTTGTCTCCCAAGTGCAAAGTTTTGGTCAACACATTAATATGTCTATTTATTCAGTAGTAGCGCATGTGGACAATAACACACACACACACACACACACACACTCTGTGGCTGAGTCAGACAGAATCGATAAAAGGACTCCCCTGAGACGAGCTAAGTGAGAGACAGCCTATTAAATGAATGTGTGTTATCTTGGTACAACTAATGGTTCTCTAGCTATTGACTGGTTCTTAATTTGCTATAGACAAAGCTTTGTTAAAAGTGCTCATGACCTGAAATTCAAAATGGAAGGAAGAGAATATGTGTCAAATAAAAAGAGGGGTAGCCAATTTAGATATAGTCTTATTATTACATCTGTAGACACCTACATAAAGTGTATGAATTAAGTCAAATGGGACGTTTCCAGACACTGAAGCGTCTCAGACACCGCCCTTGGGGAAAGGGCTTTGTCTTGGGCCTTCTATTTGACCTGGAGGTGTTGGCCTGTCTCACCAACTTACACTATGATGTAATGTTCTTCTCTTCAACAAGAACTGAGCTGCAAAGACGATGATGACACTTATAATTAAGAAATCCACTTCTTAATACTGATACATTTAATGTGGCTTATAACCATACATTTTAATCATACTAATACAGCTTATGAAGACAGAGGGTGACCAAATATTCTGATTCATCAGACAAAAGGCTATATAACTGTGGTTGTGAAACCAGGCAATCGGGGGGGTGCTGAATGTCTGTGCCACCATAATTTCGCAAATTCACATTAGATCGTAGTCTGGTGTAACCAGAGTCCCAAAATTCACTTTGTAAGTAAGGTCTGGCCATGCTCCATTGAAAAGTGTTAACACTAGTTTTGAAACTATTGGACAGCATTGAACCAATTGGCATTGCGATCGCCTCCTCAAGCTCTACCACCATTTTGAAACACGCTTGACTTCAACGTCATCTCACTACCCCACCCTAGTCATGAGCCAAAGCATGGTATTGTGGTTTTGAATAACATGTGGTGAAGCCTGCATAGAGCCTCCGCTAAAACACATTTCCCTCAGCATTACATTGGTGGGGATGTCAACAGAGGGTGAGGGGGATGCTTTGTGTACTGCTGGGAGCTCACACCACACAGTGTGTTTGATACAATGAATGCCTGGAAAGTGAAGAAGAAATCTGGGGAAGCTGTTCACCATGCCAAGTCAAGTGAGTTTCCATTAGCATCAATAATATCAAGCAAGGCTTAATAAAAAGCGTCCTGCCTCCAGTTAGTTCAGCTGGCTAAAGAAAATTGCTTTGAGATACAAAGCCTAGTTCAAGATTATAAATGATTCATAACTTTTACAAAGACAGCCATATTCTTGCTAAGGTATGGACAGTAATAATGTTTAGTCTGGCTTTGTTTTATCCACCATATCTGTGTTACTTCTGCTCACAGGGGCTAAGAGGTTTATGTCAGTGCAGGGAAGGGAATACCTACCTGACTAGCAGACAGCCACCATCGTAACCCACCCATCCAGGTCTCAGACACTTTTCCTCTCCAATCCAAATGTTCCCTGTCCTGCCCGGCTAACCTGGTTTAACACTCATGATTAATATTGACAAGATGGCGTTCCAGTAAGAACAGATAAAAGTCCACTCACATTGTGTTTTGCTGTAATATTCAGATGATTTCAAACTACCATCTTCATACTGTACTCTAGAGTGAAAATTATTATAGAAATGCATTTGGCAGATACACAGTGCATTTGAATTGTTGTTAATTCATGTTGCTTCGATGTGAAAACTATGCACTTCTAGATTCAACCCCCTGCAGGTAATCAACATGGCTCTGTCTACCTTACTAACAATAAACCTAATTTAATTTTAAAAACATGCTCCCTGACAGTGAGAACAGACTGTAATGACACTGATGGTAGTCAGGAGCTAATGTGATTAATCTCCAGTCCTGCATACAACCTCACAGCCAGTCCAGCAGCTGGGACAGTCAGATATTTATGTCAACTGTGAATTGGGAAACGGGTGGGAATGAAAAGTGTAGAGTTTGGTAGGCTTTGACATGTAAATATAAAAGTCTGGGCTGTGTCTCTTCAGCTCTACTGATACAGCAGCTCTTGATTGGTTGCCTGCAATCTGTCCACTAATGTTCAATGTGATGCAAGCCTTGACCATGAGTCAATATGTGGACAGGACATGGAAAGGGGGGGGAAACGCTACAGGCGAAGTGAGGTACTGCGAAGATAGCGAGGGCCAGAGCCTTGAGAAAAGCTATGGGTGTCCATGTATAGTCTATAGTTGGGGCGAGTGAGATTGTGTGGACTTGTGGTGGGATATAAGGCTCCAGATGAAGTCACCATTGCATAGCTCCCAGACTTTGTAGTGGCTGTGCAGAATAGACTACTGCCTTGTTTCCCATAAATATAGCATTCACATAACAACATTAACATAAAGTTAAAAACACAACCAGGTAGAAATCAGGTTAAACCATTATAGCCTACATGATACAATTTTTCCAAATGGGTTTATGGAACAGTTTATGAATGCTATTCCTCTGCATCTGAATAGACTTTAATTTGGTTTGGAACTTTCTGTTCATATTGAGGCGTTTTATATGGAGCATTTTCATTCAGTTTGGGATTTTAAACATATTCTAATAAAATAATAAACAGGTAACCTGTCTGAAATCTTCAATAGGAAGTATTTCACACAAAAACAAAGCATCCATGTAAAACCCATACTGCCTGGCTTTCTGACCCCACACCACCCCACCTGCCAGCTTGGTATCTAGACACAAAATTAACATTGTTAATAATGTCTGACACGCTCCACTGGGGTTTGATGGGATGGTTGCATCCTAATGCAAAACGAATGTCTGCTGGGATTAAACGCTAATTCTCAGGCTGCTTAGCGAAAACTGCTAATGCTGACCATTTCAAATGACGCTATACAAATTAAGCGTATCATATTGCTAATTTGCTATTCATATTCTAGTGTGTGTCATGCCCTCCCTTCTCCTAGGGAGGTTTTGCTACTTGTAAGGCTGAGAAGCGGCACAATATTTCTTGGGCACAAAACAGATGAAATAAAATGTGGTCCACAGTGAGTGCACACGCACGCACGCACGCACACACACACACACACACACACCGCACATACACACACTTTAATGCAATTTCATTATTTTTTGTGTTTCCCAGATATGAATTGAGCCCGTTAATCCCAGAAATGAAGCGTAAACTGTAAGAAGAAGCAGAACCAGATACCAATTTAAATGACTGCCGGTGGGTGCTCTAAACAGTTGAATGCCTGATATGATGTCATATAAAAGTACATTTGGACCGACTGTAGCCTACCCTGTATGTGGGTGCTCTACATTCTCTGTAGGTGCTTCAGGGCTCAAGCACCCACGGAATCAGCGCCTATGATAAAATATTAAGGTCCTCTTATGATATTGAGTTATGGAAAGAAGAGGGGTGGGGATTATTTGTGTGAATTGGTAGTGGCCTTGAATTAAAGAGAATATGACTGTGATGGGGTGAAAATTCATACCCACCATCTAGTCCAGCTGTGTTGGGTATTGCTGAGAGCAGATCCACCAACGAATCTGCTCAACATGAAGACTAAATGCAGACAAGTCCATCTGAGTGTGACTGCTCAGATGTCATACTGGTAGTTTCTAAGTGCAACACTTTACAGGTGATTTTTGTAGCATATAGCCATATGTATTCTAGTTCATCTGAAGATATCAGTCATACAAGGTGGGACACAGAATGGGTGTCAAACTGACATTGATTCATTTAACACTACTGGGATTCTGAATGGAACCATGAACAGACCCACTTGTAGTACATTAACAGCAGCACTGTGCTAAATGATCTGTGCTCTTTGCTTCCTAACAGCACCTTGGTTACACTCGAGATGTTGGCCAGACAGGTGCATACTAAACAACCACAACTGTGTAAACACACATCCACCTCTAATTACTGCATGTACACATGACTCATACAAGGTTGTAAACTGTGCGTTTGTGTTTGTGAGTAACTACCCTAACAAGGAGTGGTTCTCTAATAGTTTTTGTTGTTCATTGTTAATTTTGCAGTTTATAGCACAATACGCCATTACTGACAGTGAATGTCAGTAATATTATGAAATTCAATGACGGTGTAATGTCATTAGTAATTCATTCAATTGTAAACCCCTTTAAAAGGTGATTATTATACTTTGCATCATATAATTTGCTTATATGTGCATTATGGTCTGTTGTTTAATCTTTTATAGTGTACCACTAATGGTAGTTCAGTATACTGAAAAATCTAAGATGACAAACTGAGTCAATCTGTGCACTGTATGCACTGTATGGAAGGTCTACTGTGTTTAATGAATGGATAATAGAATGCCAATAGGCCAGGCCCAGGCCAATTCTAATTATATGAACCCTCTGCTATCGTCTCCATTTTGCAAAGCTTTTCCTTCCATTCACTTAAACGGCAGTCAATAGTTCTGAGGAATAGTTAGAAGGTAAAACACATAATGTGCACTACCACTTTACTTACTATTCATGATCAAAGCTGATAAGAACACCTGGGAAGATTATTGTGGGATCAACCTGCCAAGGGAAAACATGAGTGTGTTTCCAATACAGCCTGACCCAAGAACAAAACCTTAGTTTTCCTACCTGGGTAAAACCACGGCTTCACACAGCAGTGGAGAACGGGTCTTGTTAATTAGAGACAGCAGAGGCCTTGTGTCATCACCAGGGAGACAGGCCAATGTGACACTACAATCATCAGAGCACACAACAAGCAGCCACGCATGCCGCGCGGCTGGCACAGCGTGGCTGGTGATGCTGATCCTGCAGGGTGACTATGTGGCCTGCCTACTAACACGAACCCAGTACAGTGATGAATGTCAACATGGCATGGCCCGCTCCTACATTCCCTTCACCCATCTACGTCACAGCACACAGGGAACGACTTGACTGCAAATCCTGTCCGAGGTCACGACCAATCAAAATGGATACAGAAATAAAGAGAAAACCAAAGCATACAGTAAGGAGGAAGCAGATGGATCAATAGCAAATCACACAGCAGGCAGTCCCCCGTTTGTGCATCTGTCAGCGCTTCAAGACAACCCCTTGCCTGGAGCCGAGACCAGGAGGAGAGAGATAAGGAGCCGGGGAGTAGGGCGTACTAGTGGCTGAGGCCCTGGAATCACTGAGAGGAGGAGAGGAGACTGTTGAGTGTAGGTGAGTGTGGACTGTGGAGAGAAGATAAGTGAGACTCATTTGATCTGGACAACAGTGTCCGCTGAGCCATAGGGTGGTGAAATGCTCATGGCTGCAAGGGCGTGAGAAGGTTGAAACGGCAACGGAAAAATTACTCAAAGGCCCTCACCGCAGCCGGAACAGCGCACAATACACCAGGCACAGAGGAGGAGTAGGATTAGGCTGTAATTGCAATCATAACAATGTTTTGAGACATAAATAAAGGAGACTGTCCCTTTAAGACCCTCATCTGACAGATGTTGCATGGGTGTATAGCCAGCATAACCTAAAAGTCCAGACTACACTACAGTATGTAGGTATAGCGCACCTATACTATGTTTTTAGATTGAGTGTACTATGGTAAAAGGCATATTGTCACTTTTAATAATTCTGACAGAACAGTCTCCCAGCCCAGTTACGGGTCTCCTCTGTTGCTGGCAGCTGATGGCAGAGTCACCACCTCCCGCAATACAGCAAGACCCACACCTGAATGCCTCTGCCACTGACATCTTCATCTCACTGTTATGATGTGAAGGTGTCTTACCCTTATTTGTGATCATCTGTCTTTATTTGTGTAATATATAATAAGTGAACACAATTAAAAAGTCCTGTCCTTTCTGCTCTAATATGTTAGGATTGGTTTGGCTTATAAAAATGTGTTTCAAAGGACTAAACGTCGTGTTGGTACTGTAATGATGCTTAGGAACTAAGTTATCCCAGATGATACCTGATGTATGTGGAGGTCATAATTCTAACATAATGTGTTCAAAAAGAGAACAGCTGTGGTATACATGATAGAAAAGGATCAAGCATGATGGACTACCGTAGCGCAGTGTGAAATGGCTAGTGCTTAACCCCACATTAAACTTGCCAGGACAAAAGATTGTGAATGTTTCTCCATGCAGCACAGATGTCATCTTTTCATCCTCTCATAACCATCTTCTCACAGTTTGCTGCTCTGCACGCCTGTGCATTCCAGCCGAGCACAGTGACGCGGTGTATACGGTTGCAGATTGTGAATTTGCTGGAGGAGTACAGATACGGTCGCTTAATCATGCCCACGTGCCTTGAGCCAATCCGTGTGCACAATTAACACACTATTTTCCATGAGCTGCAAAGGCATGGAAAGACACACATCTGCTAAATAAGTCAAGTGATGTATTTCATCTGCACTGAGTTGCTCGGTGCAAATAGGCTCCACACAATGACTCGATCACTCACACTCGGCTGAACTCTGCTAGTTTCCCCTGCACTGCCCTGCTGTTTGGTTCATGATAATTCTGTGTGGATAGTATGGCTCTCACATGGCACACTTGTCAAAGTCACCTCTTTACATCCTCACCCACATAAATAATAACACATACCTCTATTATTTGCATGCAGCTCTGTGCAGATAACTAGGAATTATTAATAATACGTACAGTACAGCAATTTAAGGTAGCAAACACACAGTACATGATAATAACATATCTAATTGTTCATTCAAAAACCATAAGCTTTCTGCCGTAGCTATATGCTTGCCCACAATACAATATCACATATCAGACAGAGGGAGTTCTGTACGACACAGCACAAACGACAGATTCTGTTTGTTGACTATGAGCACCTGTGTGCAGTCTACTATTATCCCATAGTATTATCCCCACCATTAGAAACTAGAAAAAGACTGACCCAGTGCTGCCTGTCACTGGCCCTGGCTTCTGCTGATGGCCACAGCCCAGCAGAATCACATGAACACTGGACCCCCATTAGCCCTTCCAATACCTAACAATAATTTTTATGAAAGAAGTCTCACTGCTGAACCAACTTATGCCAACGCTTATTTGCTAACAATTCATCAAAGACAAGCCGTGTATCAATAATGTTCCTGTAAACTACAAGCCATGGTTACAGACTGTTATTGGCTAGCCACCTCCTCCTGGACCTACTACACATACAGTACAGTTTGCACCACAGGCATAGAGCATTAGCATGCATAGCAGCTAGCTTGCTAGCAATGATGAGTCGGGGCTCTCGAACCACTATCATCAGTAATACAGGGTGGAAACGATATGTCAAAAGATTAAATTGTCATTTCAAAAATGATACATTAATTTGATTAAAATTAAGTACCCATGTCCGCGGCGTCCATTCCATAGCTAACTCCAATGACAGTGTCCGCATCATCGGATGCTGTGGCCCCGGATAATGGACTCGAGTCCCCGGCCTCGGACAGCCCAGCTGCTCCTTCGGCTGCTTCCTCCATTCAGACTCCGGAGAAAGGGCGAGCCCTTCAATTGAAAGACACGGCAACAGCGCAATTTCGGTAGAAAACGGGAACGTGTTGAGCACGGGTATGTGATATGAATTTAAAATGAGAAAATGCTGCTGGTAATCCGTTACGGTCCGTTCCTCAGTTCATCGGATCAGCACAACGAACGGGTGTACTACTACTGATTCAGGTCCTCACCCGTCAACTGCATGCAGTGCACTTGCCGCTGCTGATGCAAATAGGCAGCTTGGTGGTGTTGTTACTGTGGCTCCCTCTGATGGCGGTTAGGTCGAATTACCAGATAGTTTACATAACCATAATATAGACTAATGAAAATATTATATCATTCTATTATGGATCGATTATTCATTAATTTTATACCACGCCACATCCCGTTTTCCATCGTTTGAATTAAAATTGTGAATTAGTTATTCGGGGAGATTACTGTAGTTTACTAAAGGAAACAGGGTAGGCCTACATTGAGATTATATAGTTTATATAGCCTGTTCATGTAATATACAATAAAGCATACATTTAGCACCAAAAAATAAGGCATGTGGCACTTTATTCTCAGTGACTACCATGTTACATTAATTCACTACATGATAGGATACTTAATTCCTTATTATGGTTGAATACACATACACTTTATACATACACACTGTATATACATATTTGTAGTACTATAGACAGAGTAATAATTCAACTGTATACACCACAGATTAAATCACTCCAAAAATATTAACGTAGTAGAGTTTATTATTTTTCTTTTAAAATAAACACATTACCATGACAACAAAACGATTAAGAAAAAAAGAAAAAAAAAAGAAGAGGAAAGAATCACATCTATGAGTTATTAAAACAAATGTAAATAATTGGTTAACAACTGCATGTTTGGCAGTCAATGGTGGGTTTGGAGATCCATCTACTATTTCTCCATTGTACCAACTGGATGTATAGTTGTAGTCCTTCCAGGAGGTTTGCACGCCATTCTCATCAGGTCTGCCCTGTCCGTCAGGCGGGTTTACAGGCAGACCGTCACTGGTCTGGAGTGGACACAGTTACATCCACTGGGGCTTGGAGATGTTGAGTGAGGTATCACATGGAATTACAGGTACTTGGGGAGATCTTTCTCCACCACCTAAAAACACAAGAAGTATTTCAGAGCTACTGTGTGCTGTGCTGAGATACACCTGGCAGCACAGTTGCTATACCAAACAGAATGCATTGTAAATCATAGAAGTTATTTTTGTGTTCCACACATCCATTTTAGAACATACACAAGAGAGTCACATATACTTTACAATATATGATGATGAGTGCAGAGAATTTAGAAATCTAACAGGGCCATCCATAATATGATTTTATATTTTCAGCAGGTTTGAGTTTGTCGTACAGTCATACAAAAAAGACAATCAAGAATGCAACAATTTGAAAGAGGTTAAAGGAGACATTTTCAACATACGCTAGGATCATCCAATGGTCCATATCGCTTCATCACTTGGCCCTCTCTATTGATCAGAAACTGCAAAAAAAAAAAAAAGACATGGCTGCTGCATATGAACTATTTTAAATATACTTAAATATACTTATTTTAAATATTTTTACCTTGGTGAAATTCCACTTGATGCTACTGCAGGGGTTAAAACAATTTTAAACAACCACGAAAGATAGATAGATCAATATTTCTGTGCAGATACATACTGTGTCTTATGTTAACGTGTCATTGAGCTAGACAAGCTTTCCTTGTAAACCTTTTACACAAGTCACATGGGAAGCCCTGTTGACCACTTACTTTCCCAAGAAGCCTCTACCATTGGGCTGTTCCTTCAGCCACTTCCACAAGGGGTGGGCACCATTTCCGTTCACTTCAATCTTACTGAACATGTCAAAGTGAACATTGTAGGTATTGGCAAAGCTCTTAATTTGAGCTTCAGTTCCAGGTTCCTTCCAAGTTAAATGAGATGAAATACAGAAATTAGCATTATTCAGGCACATAAATGCAGTAATCAGTGCATTATATTATTGAACATAATATAATGCACTTTAGTACCCTCACAGTCTTAAAAGGTTACATCATTTTTATATGAAAGAAATTAAAGTGTAACTGCTCCCTAAAATGTATTTTTTGAGCTGTAAACAAAGCAATAGGATTGATCTGTGATGAGACACATCAATGCTGGTGTTAATATTGACAACATTCCTGTTTTTATAAAAATGAAAACAGATTTACACGTCATATTAAAAATCAACCCAGGACTTGGCTGGTTTTCTGCGGTACACTCAGTACGCTCACATGTCATCAAATTTAAATGGTAATGTTAATGAGGGTCCCCCTCTCAGCCCCTCCCTTCCCCTCACTCAGCTCCTTGATGCATTTTTCAAAATTGTAGTGGGTGGAGTCGGGCTCAGAGCTGGAGTGCAGTTACACTTTAAGGATTCCATGCTGCTGCTAAAAAAAAAAAAAAAAAAAAACAACAATACAACATTCAGATATTCAGTTGTTCCCTACCTGGTTCCCAAACTGGTTGGAGGGAAAGGACAGGATTCTTAAACCTCTCTCAGCATACTTAGCGTGCATCTCCGCAAACTGAGAGTAGTTTACTGGGGCCTTACTTCATTTAGAGGCAACATTTGTGATGATGACAACTTTACCCCTGAACACAAAACAATTCATGATCATGTATGAAAAATATTAGTAGAATAATTGACGAAATGAAATGAACCATTATTCTACTAATATTGTCACATTAGCGGGTTTATGGCTAGAATAAATAACTCCCAGCTATTATGCAGCACAATCTAATAGATACCATGCACTACCAACTTTGACTCCTTTAAAGACACCCATGCTAAAACACAACTCCTTGCAGTCAGTCTCAACATACACAGTAATATTACAAATGTTAAATAATAATACAAAATGGATGCAAGTCAAGTGCATATTTTACTAAAGAACTCTAACTCAGATAACCTGGCACTGTTCAGATTTGAATCATAGCATACAGACATACACCATCACAGACATCTGAGTAAGCACACATCGATATTTAAAATATCTTATACCTGTATTTTTCTAAGGAGACCACATTGCCATCAATGTCAGTGGCTGAGAAGTCATAAATAGATGTAGCCCTCTGCCAATCCTCTGTTGGGGCAGACTGTGAAAGAAATAGTTAAATGTGTTATGTTGTTCCAAGAGTGAGGCGAGGAGTACGGTTTAAAATTAAAAGGCAGGTTATTACATTCACTTAATTCATGTTTAGTAACATTAAACATGTTTAGCCAACACCACTTTATCGGTCTGTTACATCATAGAATAACTCATACTATCTAAAAGTTAATCTCAAACACTATGAACTCTTTAAAATGACGACAAAAAACAAAACAAAAATGATACCAAGGAAGTCAAATGTCAGTCACAGTTCTTACCATAATTTGCAGCAAGACAGAAAACAGTACAGTGGACCCTAGCAGACTCATGACTGCCTCTCGGTAAGGTCCCAAGGAAGCAAATCGTTTGGCACAACTCCTACCCTCATATGACATGGACTAAACTGTTCTCATTTAAAGACTTGATAATCAACTAGTGATCATTAACAGAATTGATAGGCTGTGAGCATCTCATAGGCCCCTTTTCTGCTGACCTACAATTAACAGATTACATTTTACGTGTACAGTGGCCAATAGTCCACATCTAATTTAAGATCACAGAGGTTGATTACTTTTTATTCTAGTTTGTGAGTAAAAGGGGCAAAGGTAAAACTACATGAAAGGCTGGCATAGTTGTTAGTTAGTTAGTTAGTTAGTGTTTGAATATATAGGCAGGGTAGGTTACTTTTTATGTAATCTGTACAATTACTAGTTACCAGTCTAAAATTATAACCAGTAACGTAATTTTTGGATTACCTAAATTTTGTAACATAATCTTATTACTTTCCATTACTTTTAGATTATGCCTAAAGATTTTTCTTTGAAATGCCATCCAAAGCAATTTCCTGCCTTGGTGCATCATATAATATAAGTGCATAATGACAACTATTGATTGACAATAATGAAAGTTTATAAGATCACAGCCGATTGTTTTATGCAACACAATGCAGCTGAAGGTGTCAAACACAATAAGAAGACAAGCAATTACACTGACTAACTCTTGATAAGGCACACCTGGTAATTGAAAATCATTCCAGGTGACTACCTCATGATGTGGATTGAGAGAATGCAAAAAGTCTGCAAAGCTGTCAAAGCAAGAGGTGTTTGCAGAATCTAAAATATAAAACATGTTCTGGTTTATTTCACACTTATTTGTTTACTAAATAATTCCACGTGTTCCTTCATAGTTGTGATGTCTTCAATAATAATCTACCCTGTAGAAGATTATGCAAATAATAAAAAACATTGAATGGAAGGTGTGTCCAAACTTTTAACTGGTACTATATAAACACACACACACATTTGTATCTCAGGCCTACATTATTTAGAAGAATGTGCATTTGATTTGTTTTTTTTATTATAGCTATAATTACGGCTGTAATTAAAGCGGTAATGTAGCCCATATTCAGGTATCCTATACGAACTATAAGATGTTGCACTGTGCTGGATATGGAACTTCAAAAAGGTTATGGCGTCATTAAAACTCGCAGGCCTGATGCAGAGGCGGCTATAACAGAAACAGGCTATTTGAAAGAAAATACATAAAAGCTTTGACTACTCTAGCTAGATAAATAAAATGCCAGACATAATTATAAGGGTGTACAGTGGTCCTGTGACAATCTTTGTTCATAAATACAGCAGCAGCCAGCAGCTCTAGCCTAGAGCCTCTAGGCTAAGCCAGTGGTGTATTAACAAAAACAAACACATGTGAAATGTAGATTACGTTACCGTTGTTGATAATAAATAGTACAATACCATCGCAACCAGCAGTCCACTACTTGCCACAGTTGTAAATATCAAAATGTTAAACAACGGCTTCATTTTATTTACTATACGAAATTGTATAAATACTGTTAACTCTGCAGGTTGCAAGCTCCGCCCTGCGGATCTTAAATACAGTGCACTGAATGGCTACGGACAGATTAGTGTCAGAGGTACATATCCTAACCTATGAGTTGGTTGGTTAGGTATGTATGGTTAGTTAGGTATGTAATAGTCTTTTGAAATATTTCTGGGAAAATTTAAAAACGTTTCATAATGGTGCAGCCTGTATGTGAAAAGTAAACTACACCCATTTGGAACCGTAAGCGGTGGCGTCATCAATTTGCGCAGTCGAAAGCGTGCGTCGCATCGTCTGCAATCGAGCAAGGAAGTTTAACATTTAATACGATCAAAACTGAATATAACGGTACAAATTGAAAAGAGATGGATGATGAGGAGGAAACCTACAGGCTATGGAAAATTCGTAAAACTATTATGCAGGTCAGTAATTCTGTCAGGTCATGAATTTGGACACTAAAACATAATATGGTTCCTGTGTCGGTCCTCTTAGGAATTCTGATAAACGGCCAAAATATTTTCCATAGCGTGGAGAACTGTTGAATGTGAACATATATAACAGAGCTACTTACGTTGTTTATAATAGATACCGTACATATCCTATGACACGCCGAGCATCAACATCTATTGTACGCCATGCTTTTCCTGCAACTGCGCAGCATTATAAGACAACGTTCGTGTTTATGTTAATTTTCTTACAGCTGTGCCATGATAGAGGCTATCTTGTGACGCAGGATGAGTTGGACCAGACCCTTGACGAGTTTAAGAGTCAGTTTGGAGACAAACCTAGTGAAGGTCGTCCTAGGCGAACAGATCTCACTGTACTTGTGGCACACAATGATGACCCCACAGACCAAATGTTCGTTTTCTTTCCAGGTAGTTTAATGCAAAAAATGTCCATTATCTGATCTAATTAATGATTTACCGTACATACTATGATCGTTCAGTGTAACTTAATAACATTACAGTTTTGACAAATATTTGACAATGGCTGAAAAGGTAAATATCTGTGGATATTTACTGGCATTGGCTACTACTAGTGCATAACTGTAGTGCATAACACTTTTACTTTTCTCTGTAACTATCAGAGGAGCCCAAGGTTGGAATCAAGACTATTAAGATGTACTGTCAAAGAATGCAGGAGGAGAACATTACACGGGCCATTATTGTTGTTCAGATGGGCATGACACCATCTGCCAAACAGGTTAGTAATTGGCACACTGTTGTTAAATTGGCTTAATTAGCTTAATTTTATTAAGCAAAAATGTAATTGAGTTCATGGTCTTGTTTTTTATTTACATATTTTAGTCTCTAGTTGACATGGCACCTAAATATATATTGGAACAGTTTCTACAGCAGGAGCTGCTGATCAACATCACAGAGCATGAGGTAGATAACAGAACAACGAACACTTCCCAGAACAACTTCTTAACAAAACAATTTGAGGACATGTTCTGTTATTGTCTTTCAGCTTGTTCCAGAACACATAGTCATGACAAAAGAGGAAGTTATTGAACTACTGGCAAGATAGTATCCTTTACATATTCAATACTCCTGCTAATCCTAGCATTCATTAATAGCACTAATACATTTTTGTACTGTAATATAATTAATTAGTATACTACATACAGTCCATATACATTTCAATGTTGCATTTCAATGCAGGAGACAACTTTGTGTAATAAAAGTAAAGTCTATGCTTAACTGTATTGTTTCAACATTCCTTTATATATAAACCTCAGTAAACTAAAGGAGTCTCAGCTGCCTAGGATCCAGGCTGGGGACCCTGTGGCTCGCTATTTTGGCCTGAAAAGAGGACAGGTATGTACTGTGCCTGGTCTTTTTTTTTCTTTATTTCATACTGATAGAACTGCCTAGACCACATTTCCATATATTTCCATATACTGGTACGTCATCAAAATCTGTTTACAAAAAGCAGAACCCAGGCAATCATTTACTGTATGTACATTTATATTATACAATGGAGTGTTTTGGAATTTGGAAAAATAGCAGGTTTTGTTGTAGTTTAGTGTTAAACTTCTGATGTTAAAATTCTACTTCCGTTATTAGGTTGTAAAGATCATCAGACCTAGTGAGACAGCAGGGCGATACATCACATACCGACTGGTTCAGTGACAGTAAAGTAAGTACTAGATAGATATGGATAAACTATCATTAAGAACACCTGCTTCTGTCTTGTGCTCCAAGTCCTGACTGAAATGTTTTAGGATGTATTGTTAAGTTGTAAAGGGAAAATTCAGCAATTGAGGTGATGAAGTGAATGTATAAATTACATCTCACTCTCTGGACTTTATGGGGAGATTTATATGCAATGTTGGTGAATATCACTTTTGTATCATTTTACTGTTATACATTTTTCTCTCTACAGGCATTCATCGTTGTTTATGTTCAGAATTACCTGTGGAGTACACATACAGCTATTTGTTTTGTCTCATCCTGGTTATTAATAAATTTGTTTGGTTTACTAATACTTTTTATAAAATAAAAGGTTTAAAAATCTAGGTTGTGCTTTGTATAGTTGTCTCACCATCTGATTTGTTGTACACTGGTTCATTACGGGTATACCTTTTTAAATGTAGAATTACAGCAACATTACATTTACAGGTAAATGGCAGCATCACATTGCAGATTATGAAGGCACTGCCTATGGCATCATATTGTCTAAATAGAAGTTAATTAGCCTACCTTCTTTTTCCTACCAAATGCCATGCTGTAATGTAGTTGCTTTAGAGGAAGCTTCTGTAGAACATGTAGGCCTGGCTATTAATATAATTATTAACCATTCAGCTTTGCTGCAACTATACGTATCACAACTCTACTACACTCGACCTAATCTTCACACTTACACACCCCGCCCCCCCCCTTGGACGCCGATTAGTCTGCCATCCAGGCTGGCTTTGTGAACAAAGTGCAGGGTTTCCAGTCAGACTACAACCTCATTGAGCCGAGAACAACCATCAGGTGGTGCAAAGAGACTATTATGCAAATGGCCTTTTGGACAAAAAGTGGTGGTAGCAGCACCACAAATGGGAGTTATCCTACCCACCCAATAATAAATCATTGTACGACTATTTTCTGCCAGGAGCAAAACACTTCTGCACAGTCCAAACCAGGCGTGGGTCGTTACTGTATAAGGAAACAACCCATTCATGTGAATCAGGTGTTGGAGCATCTAAAACATGCAGGACAGCGGCCCTCCAGGACCAGGATTCCCCACCCCATGTCTAAGCCATACAGCTTTTAGGAGCGGAGTTGGATATGTTTTTATAGTTCACTACATTGTAGAAAATCTCTGGTTAGATCAGTTTTGTAGGTAGCACAAATCCTTGCCCAATACAATGCTAAACTTCTCGTTTGTTTCAGTATAGCAATGGTAATTCATCTGGAAATGGTGTGGTTTATGGATGTCAGAACCAACAAACATGTAGTCCAATGTTGAATGTCACACCATTTTTTGCTGGAGCAGATATGCTTTAATATAGTCAAGTGACAAGCAACAAATAAATGAAACAATTGTATTTACATTAAGGACAAATATAACAATTGAACATCCAAAACAAGGCAATTTAGGCAATAGAATAAAATCTTATTTTTTTAATTTAGTGCTGAAATAAGACCAGCAGCACGTTAAAAGATAATTTGTTAGAAACACTTAAAAAAAAAAATACAATTTGGCATAGAAAAACATTTAATGTTCAAGTGAAAGCCTCTTGAAATGATGTGGTTGTATACAATTGCATTAAGCATCTGGATGATGTTATATTCAGCCATTCCACTGAAAAATAAACTATATGCTTGCAACATTACACACTAAAATACTCCATTCATTCAGATGTACACAAAGACAAAACCAGATTTAAAAACCAAAAGCACTTCCACTACAGACATTTTGGTGGCATTAAAAAAATTCAGGATCCCTGTCCATGTTCCTGGCTAGGGGTAGTTTCTTTCCACACAGGCATGCCAAGGGGACCCCAGCCCGGTTTAGGACAGGGGAGTATGGATAATTGTTGTTGGACTGGTTCACATTCAGCTCTGCCAGAGCGACGCTCAGGTCCTCTTCTGGGGGCTCTGTGTCGGGCAGCGCTGGGGGGTGTACTTTCTCACACCGTTCTGGGGTCTCCTGCTCCTGATCTGCCTCTTGCTCTGGACCGGTATGCAAGTAAGACAGGTCGGACAGGTCCAAACTTTCCCGGCAGCTCACCTGGTCATCGTCGTCCACGCTGACCTCACTCTCCTGCTTGACCAAGGAGGCACGCTGCTGCGAGTGTGTGGTGCTCTGGACCGCCTCATCCATCTCAGAGTCAGAGTCGGGCAGCTGCTCACTGGATCCCAGAGACCCCTGAGAACTACCTGGATGGAGGAGGAACCAGTTCAAGTGGATGCACTTCAATGAGGTGTTCAATATATCATTGTGCATTATGTCAAATATAGGGGTGTAAGAAAATATCAATACACCAGTACAGTATCGCGATATTACGGTTCACAATTCTCTTGAGTCTCAAAATCACGTTATTGATAAAAAAAAATCTAATGTTTTCCTCAATTTATCAAAAGGGACCATGTGCAAAATACATTAACCTCAAAAGAGAGTCAAGATGCTGGTTACCAGATTGATCTTAAAGCTAATTTCCATCTGAAGTCCATGAGCAAGTTTACTTTTAGGGTTTTTTATTGCAGTGGTACCACACATTTAGCCTGGTGTAACCGTTCACTTTGTGAATATGGTGCCGTTGGGAAGTGTTCGCAGTAGTTTCCTCCTGCTTGGCATAGACCTCTTGTTAATTTGGAATCTATTGGACAGCGCTGAACCAATCGGCGCTGCAACAATTGACCTGATCAACACTCTTGACTTCAACATCATCTCACCAACCCACGCTGATTGGGCCGCCAGCAGTGTGGCTGTGCACACTGACGTGATCAGGGTTTCTAGACTAATCTCAGTGAAACTGAGAGCAAAATCTGGCGGAGCCAGGCTAGCACACAATATCATTGCTGACAGTTTTCCACAAATTTGAAATCACAATATATCACCTTGCTTACAGTATCGCAATATATCGAATTGTGGCCCCTGTATTGTGACACGCATCATATCGCCAGATTCTTGCCAATACAGAGCCCTAGTCAAATATGTATCCTATATGGCCATGAACTCCTGCTGTTTAGTAGTCACCACTCTTGATCTAAATGCACATCCAAGTTCACAGAAAGTCTTCGAAGAGAAGAAAAGGGGTGGGTATACAGTACACACACACACACACATACACACTCACACGTGTGAATACTCACCCACAGACTGCTGGTGATGTTACAGTAAATATTATAATTCAGTTATGTCTATGCAGGTTTGCCCATGTTTGTGTAGACATGTTCTATATCTTGTTAGTCAATACTTTATTGCACTACATTTCCCAGGCATTCCTAGCGGTACAATGAGGAGCTTGGTGGTGGCAAGGTTAATCATTCAGAGAAACAGTGAGAAAATAAAGTTGACACTATAGTATCCATCTCTACTTTATAAACTCCTATACTGCAATATACTGACATTAGGTACTGAAATGGAAAGGTTTGTGTACACATGCAACTTCATAGAATACATTACATGAATTTGGAGTCAACATGCTTTACCAGAACTCTTACCTTCCTCCATCTTGTCAGAATCCATTCTGTTCTCCTTTCCTGCTTCATTTACTTCAGTAGAGCTCCCTGTTTGTTTGTCTGCAATGCCAGTCTAAACCAGGAGATGGAGACAGTGTATTAAAGTTCTGATTGTGAGACATGTTTAACAAAGTCCTATAAACACACAACATAAATATAGCAGTACATAACTAAGTGCAGCAAGAGTACAAGCTATTCTGTTCTATGCATTCATAGCGGTGAATCATTAAGGCCCTTCAGAGAGGATGCGACATGCACGGTCAGCAGCGAGTTGACCTCAAATTTGTCCAGGCCCGCAGACAGGACACGGCTGCGCTCACCGTGTCTCTAGGCAACGAAGAGGCTATACTACCGGAATTTGAAGAACAGACTCCCACAAGCTAAAGGCCCTGCTAAACAATGAATTCTCTCTACCTACCTCTCTCTACCTCCCTCCCTCTACCTACCTCTCTCTACCTACCGCCCTCCCTCTACCTACCTACCTACCTACCTACCTCCCCCTCTCTACATTGATTTAACCAAGTGATCCGCTGAAAAATACATGTTTGAAAATAAGCAAATGTTGCTATTCTGACAATATCAACTCTTCCTCCATTTTCACTTCCGTGCCTGGCTGCCTCATTTCAACTGGCCGCTCAGGTATTTGTCACATCAAGCTCCCCTCAGCAGAGTGCAGCACAAAACCGCCATTGTGCGGCACAAGCCATATGAATGAATGCATTTCAGATCTGTTGCTTTCTGTCTGAAAAGGGCCTTCACACCCCTAGTCTTAACAGAAACTAGGAAGACAATGCTGAGCAGACTATCAGCTAACTGTTTTGTTGAGGCACTAATGTAGAAGGCAATAAAATGCAACTGTGACAGAACAAGTCACATTTGTTAGCAGAGGAAACAAATGCATTGACATTTAAACACTTCAAACTAGGAACCACACACACGTTTATGTTCTGCTGCACATCCTCACAATGCACACGGCTGTACCTCTTGTGTGACAATGGAGGGCGTAGGCACGCTGCCAGACGGTGACGACTTGGCCTGAAAGATGGACGTGTAGAAGACTACGAGGGCTTCTACGATGCGGGCCTGATGGGGGTAGTCAACCAGGGAGGACAAAGACACAGTGGCCCCGGTAGGGCGGGGCCGCATTAGCGAGGGCCCAAACACTATGCCCAGGTTACTGGGGCTCATCTTGTTGTCCTGCTCCAGCTCCGCAATTCTGGGTTGACGAGGGTGGCGCACACACACACACACACACACACCCCAAAATGAAAGGCTGATCTGATGCTGGTGACCGAGGCTTTTAAGTGTTTTAAATGTGCCTGGAACACTGACCTGCGGAGGTGGCGCGTGATGTACCGCAACGTGGCGATGTTGGCCTTGGGCAGTTCCTTCAGAAGCTCCCTCAGCTTGCTCACCAACACCAGGACCTCTGGCTCCGTGTCGGGGCCCAGGTCCACCAGCTCTGGGCCCTTGCTCACCACGGAGCAGCTGCCGCCTGCCTCTTCTCCCGGGGCGTCTGCCTCGCTCTGCAGGCTCTCCTTGGCCAGCCCCATCAGGCTGTTGTACAGGCGGAATGGCATGATGGGCTCCGGCAGCTGGGTGGGGGAGGGGGGGTTGCTTATTGTCATTTAGTGTTGATGTGCGGCACTTTGGGAACCTGGTCGTCCATCCAGAGGAAGAGGAGAGCAGCGCACACAGAACATGGTGTGTGGTCGGTGTACCTGTCTGAGGTAGAGTTTCAGGACATTGCTGATATCATGTGGCGAACACTGGGACAGCTCCACCAGCTCCTTGCCATTCTCAAAGGCCTGGCACAGCTTCTCCACACGGGTCTTGACCCCGTTCACCCTGTAGATACCCTGGACAAGGAGGTTTATTAAGACACAAGAATCATAGCAAATACCTAAGGAACCAAGGCAACCTCCTCACCTTCATCTTGAGTGCCCGCCGCTCGATCTCGGATATGCACTTTGTGATAATGAAGGGGATTCCATCGCTGGCACAGCTGGCCACCTGGGAGAACTCCCTGCCAAATAGCTGCAGGCGCCCTTGCAACTTCTTGTGGCCACACTGGATGGCAAGAGTCTCCAAGCAACGCTTGTGACACGCCAGGAAACACTAATGGAGGGGACACAATGCAGTTCACCATTTAACATTTGTGTCACGTGCGTCCTGATAGTTTACCATAAGTCATAAAACGACTACATGGAAATGTACGTATTGCTTATGCTCACTCATCAAGGTCAGTGATCTCCACAATCAAAGCACTTGATACAACGGCTACCAAACACACATTAGCACTGTATTGTACCTCCTCGCACTCCGCTCCTTGGAAGTAAACATAGCTGTCACATTCCCGGCACTTGGCGGGGGTCCGCAACTTCCTCAGGCGGTGTGTCTGGGCTGCTCTGGACAAGCCGATGTTCCGGAAAGGTCCAGTGGAGACGACCACATCTGGCTCCATGCCGTTTATGTCTAGCAGGAAACACGGGCAATACTTCCCCTCAGATAAGTCACACAGTAGCCTTCCAACATAGCAGTTAAAGCCCCCATCTTGACAACAACACACGGAAAACAAAAAGGTTTGTAGGCCGTACTTGGGGATTCAAAACTGGACACATTCCCATCCTTCTCATCTGCATCCTCATTGGAAGACATGGTCCCAGTGGAAGAGGTCCGAGCCATTTTATTTATGTCACCTAAAACAAGAGGCGCACATAAACAGGAGACTCGTGTTTGCGCTTCTGCCAACGTGCCAAGTGAGCGTGAGCGTCTAACTTACATGTGCTAGAAGTAGGAGACTCCAGGCCTCCCTCCCCGCCCACACTGTCGTCGCTAACAGTGGATCCCCACGACTTGTGTCCCTGTCCTGTATGATGATGGGAACACTTATCAAATACAAAGGTGCCTTATGGAAATGCACCCATTGTCTGTTCCTTGATACAAATCAAGCAACGGCCCTCCAACATGTACTCCACTACTGTATAGTGTTGCTGCTTCACCAGCTATTCCGTTTACTGATGAACATCACAGCGACCAGTCCACACATGCTCACATTTCAGCTATTCATCCAGATAAAACACATCTTATCCAAACACACAGCATTACTTTTATCAGCTATGCATTGTTCTGCAAAACTGAGTGTACATAATAAATAGTTAATCCACCATACATTTGCTATGACAAACCAGTCTCGAGTCGACTTACTCTTTCTGTTGGTCTCTGCATCTTTGCTGTCCCCAGCTCCAATGTCCATTGTGCCGGCAGGACAGTCTGTGGTAAAACTGTCATTCCTAGGCCTGTGGCCCTGCCTGCAACACAGCACGTATGGTATGAGCAATACGGTTGTTCATGGAGAGGAACATGGAGAGGAATTAGTTAAAGAGGCCATAAAGAGACAAGCATACAAATATGCTATGCTAAATACTGGGGATGCAACGCTATGGTAGCCCACAGGTCAGTATGCATCATGGTTTTTGGAGCACTGTATCAGAATATTTTATATTAATGAATACTCTACTATGCAGAAACAGGCAGCATGACTGACTAGGCCTGGTATTCATCACTACTGTATGCAAACAAGGAATTAATAAATAAGCATTCAGTTACTCTGGAGGTCAGTGATATCCATTTCAATTAGTGTTCAATATCTAAGCTTTGCAAATACTTTGACTAGCTAGTATCACTTGTAATGAGTTTCGGGATGGGGATTTCTTTTTACTTTCTTTTCCTGCCTTAAGGATGAGGATGGCTGATCGGCTCAAGGGAAGTCAGGGAAATGCTGATGTACGACAGATGCATGTAGGCTGCAGTGCAAGTAAGGCTTGAAAAATATATACTATATGAAACATTGTATGGATCATATGTGCGTATTGAACCAATAGGTTCGATAACATGTGGTATGCATGCATATGTATGGTATGTATACCATTTATGTACAGCAGTGGTTCTCAAAATAAGAGTGCTAATCAGTCTAGGAGACTATTTGCGCAAATTAAAAAACCCAACATTGTGTCTATTACCCTCACCCACATTCGTGTTTGGCCAATAAAACCTTAAATTTGATTGTGACACCTCATGTCAATCTGTCATGAATCAATCACTTCAAGCAGGTCACAACAAACCATTTAGCTGCTAGCTTGATATATTAACCGTTAGTGAAATGACTGCAGTGAGCAAGCATGGAGAAATACCCATGTCAGACAAAATCATCAAGTGAAGATCAAACTAGATAAATTGAGAAAATAAAATTTTCAATTAGTTCCAATGGCATCTCAGAATATATGGTAGGAAGCATCAAAGTCCTTTAGAATTTATATGAGCATTTGCTTAAAAGCATTCTTGCTAACGTAGAGCTCAAATCAAAAGTATCGCTTCGATACTTCTACACAGTCCTGGCTCCGTAAATAGCAACAAACAAAGTGCCCAACACCGCTCGACAACAAAGATGCAGCACTACACTTTGCTTCACAGTGCATTTCGACGTGTAAGGCGCCGCCGCAGAGGACCGCGGAGCGATACCCTTTTGATTTGAGCTTGAAGTTAGCAAGAATGACTGACCACACCTTTAAATGTGTTTTCACTGTTCATTTGTTTCACAGATTTCCTAAGTAAATTAGCAATTGTTTTAAATAATCGTGATTTCAATATTGACCAAAAAAAGAAAAGAAAGAAAGTGTTTTCCATAATCGAGCAGCCTTACTACAAATAGCATTTACGCATGACAAAATACTGCAAGGGGATGTTTGAGATAAAGGTTGTGTCACCTGCTCAATTAAGGTCAACTTAAGTCAACAGTAGCACAGTTAGTCACATGTCCAGTTTGTTACTGTGGCATCCTAGACAGGTCTTTGGGCAGGTGTGCATCCCACAGACTTACTGAGTGGAGGCTGTACTGGTGGGGGAGTATGCCTCAAACGTGTAGTGAACACTGGGCTGCTCAGGCAGTTGGAGGTCACGCACATGGGCAGCGTACTGCTGGCCGGGGTCGTACAGCTTGCTGCTCTCACACAGAGTCTGGTAGTGGACCGGCAGGGCCACCGTCTGCATGTGCATGATCTGATAGTAGGAGATGGTTGCCTGCAGGGCGGGGTGGACACACCAGGTTAGACCAGGTCAGTTTAGAAGGCAAGAGAGCCAGTTTGTAGCTCTAAAGAAACACTACATGGTGTTGGAGAAGTCAACATTCACTGCAGTCTGGGAAATTAGCCATTAACTCTTATATGGTCATTAATGTACATATCTGAATCATACCTGACATTAATGTGCATCTCAAGAGTATATACTGGACTAGTTCTCTTTGCCTGACCAAGAGGACGGTCACCCACTACAAATGTGAACTCATTCTGTTGCTTAATTCTCAAACAGGATAGTCCCAATTCAGAGGGTGTTCTTTGAATGTAGTGTGATGTGCGTGCGTGTGCTGACCGAGCGCAGTGTCTGGTCGCTCTGCTTGATGACCTCCTGCAGCTGCCGCAACACTGTGACCTTGGTGTGTTCCAGCTCCAGCTGCTGAGTGGTGGCGTCTGCTATACACGTCCTGTATGTGGCCTCCGCCTCGTCCGCCTGCTCACACACACACACACACACACACACGTCTACTGTAGAGTGCTTCCACACTTCAAACATGAACTAGACATGAACTAGTCTACCATTGGAGATGCTGCATTTGTAACATCTCTACTTGTTCCGTTGAGTGCGATGTGTTATGTGCAACAGTACAACACCTCTAGCGATTGCCAGTGTCAGTTTTAACTGAATGCTTCACTTCTGAATCCTGGAATACGTACATTTCAGCCAAAGTATCTGCTACTGTAAATGACTATATGTGAACAGCAATGATTTCAATACTGCAAGATGAAACTATCTAGTGGGGTCCCACCCATATAGTTCTATGGTCCCACCCCATGGATTGTCAACCAAAGTCACTACTGAAGGTGATACATGGTTATGCGTAGCATTTGTGTTACTCCATGATTGTGCACTAATGACACAGCCAGAGGTGATGATAGTTACTAAGGACCACAGGTTACACTGCCAAGCTGACACAGAAAGGTATTGGGGGGACGACAGGGACCTTGTTCCGTGCCTCCTCCTCCACACGTTTCCTCTTCTCCAGGGACTTGGCGCCCCCGCCCTCCTCCTCAGCTCGACTGGCGGCCGTCTTGGCCTTGTCATACTCCTCGAAGCGTGCCATGTACGCCTGCTTGGCCTTGCGCAGGTTGGCGTCACACTCCATCTGGACAAGACACATTCAACTGTACATATTTAAACTGTGGAGCGACGTATTGTACTCTGGCCAGACACAGAATGCTGAAACTATGCAGAACATAAGGCTGCTAGCACAGACAAGAGCACAGACTACGCTGTTGAGTGTCGTTGCTTAGAAACTAGACATGGTCGGTCACCTTCCTCTCTACCCTTTGTGGCTACGGACATGGTATCATTTAAAAGAGGGGTGGTGCCATTGTACAAAAGTTACAAACAGGCATTTTGGCAATACACGTTGAATACTGTGAATCAAGAACGATTTTGTGAATTTTGTCGAACCGCGTGAAAACCTGTGTGAAACCAATATGAAAACCACACCCACCGGGTGAAACGTTGTATAGCTCTCCGTTGACGTTGCATTGCGTTGAGGGAAGGCCCTGTCTATTAGCAAGTGTTAGTTTCAAACCACATCTTACATCTCCGTATTGGCCAACAAGATTGATTCCGGCCTGTTTTTTCAATTGCTCCACTCCAGCTATCCCTCATTTTTGGCATTGTCGTCGAGCGCCCCTCCTATTCATTGCTTTGCTGGTGCCCACATGAACATTTAAACCTACATTGAAACTGGGGCCTAAAATAGACTCAGGTATGAAGAAGCCATACCAGCTTTCTCTTGGCTCGAATCCAGCTCTCCTTGATCTCCTTGCGTCTCTTCTCGTGGTCCTGCTTACGCTGCATCAGAGGCTGCACAGACATACACAGTTGACAAGTAAAATAGAGAGGCTAGCTATACGGACATACCGAAGACGTTCTATAGAATAAACAGACCACTTAGAAAATAGTCTGAATAGAACTCTTTGGGAGAAGTCTAACGGCAAAGATGGCGGTTGTACTGTACGTACTTTGGTTTAACAGCGCGTGTGTGTACGTGTGCGTGTGTGTGTGTGTGTGTGTGCGTACCTGGATGAAGGTCTGGTTGTGCAGTGTTGTGTTGGCCTGCTGGAGCCCTACACTTTGCTCCTGGTCCTGTTCCAGAGCCAGGGAGTAGATGGAGAAGAAAGGCATGTGGGGCTGGAGGAGACGACAGGAGAAAGCATCAGTGGCTAGCATCACTGTCCAGACACTCGTGTACGGGACCACCACGCACTCACATTACGTCTTAAAAGCAGAAGCGCAAAAGGTTTCTCTTACAACGCTGGCTTCAAACCACCGCGGTCATTCAGGCTAAAATTGAGGAGCACCGCTTCAAGCTGTCCCTCTCACCTTAGCAGGTGTGTTGGCAATACTCACAAACAATTAACAGAAAACCGTAACACAATGAAGGTGGTACATGAAAATATGAACTAGGGCTGTCAGACGCAATTAGAATGTTATTTTAACGCTTTAATAAATCGCATATTTTACCTGTTCAAAATCTGACTTAAACACCCCCACCTCCCCAAGTGTTGTATTTTTATAACAAGATATGCCAGCTTTATCCAAATGTGTGTATAAAAAAAAAATATGCCATTTATTGATCGCATTTACATAATTACATTTTAACCCTCTCAACTCTAAAGGCTTTTTGGCCGTTTTTCACACTTTTGACATTTTTGCTTCTACAGGCATTTCTGTAATAGTTATCATGTGTATAATGTCCCTGGAATCAGCACATTCTCAGCTACAATTTAAATTGTAAAACAACACACTTCTAAGACATTTAGATTATTGTTTCTGTAATAAATGCAGAAAATGTTAAAACGAATACACATTTTTTTTTTATTATACAGAGCATGGAAAACTGCATTGCATATCTGTTTTCAAACACATATTTCGTTACACCATACCTTTACAAACTATATGACTCTTGAGGTCAAACACAGAAACCAAAAATGTATTTATATTAACTATTTACATAGTGACATCCGTGTCAAAGTCATCCTGTCCAGAAAATGCACCGTCATTTTCAAAGAGCTGCTCGAGCCCTTGCTGTACTGAAAACATTTTCTCAATACTAACTAAAAACGCAATCTATCTATCTATCTATCTATCTATCTAGTGTATAAGTGTATGTCTATATTTATCCTAAGTAACTATCGCTATTCGCTTTGCTTCGTCTAGTCTAAAATCTTGTTTCTCTTCTCTGCCCCGAATTTTGCGGGGTATGTAATATTATATGCCTGGCTGTCTATGACATAGGCATATGACATAAAACAGTGTTTGCGATTGGCTAAATGATTTGCTTGTTGCATGCCATACGTCATTTTACACAGTACAAACACTGTTTGGGATTGGCCAAGCGCTACCGACGTGAAAATTCGCCATTTTATTATGCAAATCCAGCATCGTCATGCATATGCTGTGATACCCGGAAGAAAACAAGCCATAGCGGTCTTTATACAGTAGAATGCCAGGATTAAGAGGAAAGAAAGTGTAAGTTTATAGCATTTACCGTTCTTAATCTATTAATAGATATGTACGATATGCGCCATTTCCACACCGATGCGGATCACAGGTTCAAAGAGTTAAATTGCGTCTGACAGTAATACAAATATAAACCATGATATTTACATGTGTGATGCTGTGTTTGCAGGCCTGGTACAATCTCTGGAGGCCCTTGGAGAACTCCACCTCTGGAAGGGGACAGGGAGATCACATTTAATGGAGAGTGCAGGGCAGGGCATGGCATGCGTGGGGTCGAGATTGTGTTGCGCTGGTGTCTGCCTACCCAGTGAGGTCCTCTTCTCCACGTAGATGATCAGGTCCTTCATGTACTTGGAGATGGTCTTAGCATAGAGCAGAGCAGAGTCCACGCCTCCCTCGCTGTGCTGGAGGATGACATTCACCTCCTCAGCACGGCCTGTGCACGTACATACACACCGCATGGGACATCACATGAACGATAAATACATTTGTAAATAATAAAAAAAAGGGAGATAAGACATTTTTAAATAATAAGCAAATGTGTTCTACATAGTCCCCTGCCTGCCACGGGGGTGCACTGTGTGTGTGTGTGTATGGTACGTCCGCTGCCTGATTGGTCCACCTGTGCTTGTGAGGGGATGTGGGAAGAGTAAAGATGGAGGATTTCCTACCCAGGTCTTGAAGATCGCTCCTAAATTGACATCCATCTGGGCCTTGGCCTGCTCCCGCATACAGGTTCTCCATTGACTACAGAGTACCGGGAGACAACTCATTACTGACCCTTTCATCAGAGAGCAGGCCTGCAAAAAGCTATGCACTGATGAACCCATTACCTTACTGTGACTGAGGAAGAGACTGGGAATCATGTTTTGTGTAAGGAAACATTGCTTTCCTAACTCTAAAACTAAAAATGTAACATGGGCTATATATGAATATAAGAAAACATTACCATGTTGTCATTAATGTATGCATTAGCTTGAGTTGTTGTTGCAGTTAGGGTGAGGTGTCTTGGTCAGGGAAACCGACACTTGGTGAGGAGTTAGCGATGTTCTAAACAGCAACCCGTCTACCCGCTCTACCTCAAGTGAGTGAATTCTAGGAATCTCCACAAGGCACCCCCCCCCCCCCACCCACGGAAAGCACTATTCCCGTGTGTACACACACACACACACACACACACACACACTTACCCTGCTCTTCTCTGTAGGCAGCAGTGACAGGAGAGTGCTGCTGTCCACCTCTCCCATCAGCAGTTCAGACACACTAGGACGGACAACACAGAACATTAGCACAGGAAACAAACAAACCTCAGAGTCGTGCGTGCATGTGATGATGTCATGCTAAGACACAGGCCAGCTTTAATGAGCTGGTATACAGGCATACAACAAGGAGCCAGGGCAGACTGAAATGACACTACATGACATTGATGTCATGTTAAATTAACTAACCATAACTACCATTAATTAACATTAAACTACTGAGGTGTACAATGCAATACGGTGTCTTGTGACTTGTCTGCCACCTGAGTGTGTAAATCTGTCCCCACAGACTTCATAGCAGTCATGTTTACGTATTAATCGGTTCAATAGGAACAGTAAAGAAAGAGGAAACCGCCATGCCAGGCGTCTCTGGCATGGCATTTAACTGTCTCACTGCCAGGTCACTTCCTCATGAAGGCTGGTGGCGGTCGTCCCTGCATGCGCCCATGTGAATTACACATACATCAAGACAATGTACCCTCTTCATCACCCGTTCAACGTCAACATTCATTGATCAGGCAACATTTTGTCTGGCAATTTATTCTGTCATTCTGAATGGGTTCACTTGCCACCTTTTTTTTCTTCTTTTTTTACACACACGCGCTTCTGGTTTGTCAGGGCTCATTGCCGTCAATTGCAATCTGACAACAGCTAGTTAGTTTTGGTTTTTGTGACGTGTACGGCAGAAGAAAACCCACTTCCTGTTTTCAGCACTGCCTCATGCAAATGTGTCACCATCGCTGCACTTCTCCTAATCTTTCAAAAAGTAGATAAGACTGCATACAGTAACGCTACACCACTACTGTCTAAGAAAGCAATATCTGCATGAAAGTATGCATCAGAAGTAGTCAGGTAACAGAGAGGAAGTCAGTTAAGGATATTTTAAACCATACATGCACACAATACAGATTCTAATTATAATCATTAAATCAAATAACCCATACTTACATGTCGACTTTGAAGCACATGCATAATTATATATGGTATAATAATAATATTACCATTATTCTAGTAGTTATGTTGTAGCTTGTACATTTTAAGATCCATCGTTTTAGTTGCTTATCTATAACACTTCCTTTCTGTTGTGTATGTGTGGTTAAGTGTACCAAATACTTACTTGCTGCTAAAAGCCACAGCAATGGTCTCAATGGCTTTCTCAAAATCCTTGTTTTCCGCATCATTACAAAGCTCATAGTGAAAACCTGGGGAGAAAAAAAATACGTTTTTTTTTAATGAAACGATTAAGAATAATATTAAGATAAGTGTACACAGGACAAAGTCCTCCTTACCTTTGACCTTGGATATGAGTTTTCCGGCAGCAGTGAGGATCTCCACAGTGTTGAGCAGAGGGTACGTGTTGATGACCTGCCGCAGGACCCGCAGCACCTCCCCGAGACACTCGTGAGCAATGGGCCGCCTACTCTCCTTTTTACCTGGGAGGTGAGGAGGAGTGAGTGGAGAGAGACAGGAAATTTCATCACTTACTATGCTCACTCATTCAGAATATATGGACATTCCAAGCAGTACTGGAATTAAAGTGTAGTGTGTGTATAAGACCAGTGCTCTTTAATTCATATAAACAAATATACATTCTGACGCAATGCCAAGGCAAGTCAGGTGCTTAGACATTTCCAACCAAGACAGAATGATGCTCCTTTTCTTCCCGACTTACAATCTCACACACGTGCTTTCACACACGTTTAAACCATTTATTTATAAATCAACGTAGCGGTTTCAGCTGGACCTGTCCGTTTTCATGTGACAGGAGGCAGCCATAGGCCAGTCCTTCCCCTACGTCGCTCCCTTTAACATAGTGACCGCCCACACGCGTGTCTCTAGCACACAAAACAAGGACACTCAGGGTAGCATGACCTGAGGTTTGCGTCACAAAGAGGATGTGGTCCTTTCTATTGTTGCGACCGTGGTTACGACCTATTAGAAACTAATAAACGTTATGAAATAGTCCTGTGTTATACTACACTAAACAAGCATCCAACACAAGAGGAAGGACTTAATTGATGATGTACTGTAATACAACTGGCAATGATCCGTTTAGGATAATATATAAATAAATGCCTCCGACACAGGACAGCAGGAACAAAAAGCATCATAAGTATGAATAAACAATACTGCACTGATAGAAAACAGTGTTTGGGTTGTGGAGCTGAGCTTTTAAAAACAAGTGCAATGCTTTTTTTATGCTTTCATATTTCAAATTATAATGTAATGATATGACAATATGATACTGTTGCTCTAATACTGACAAAGAAAAGACAGCCGTTTTGGTCAACAGACTGCTGTACAGAA
This sequence comes from Amblyopsis rosae, assembly GCA_025399935.1. Classification (NCBI taxonomy): domain Eukaryota; kingdom Metazoa; phylum Chordata; class Actinopteri; order Percopsiformes; family Amblyopsidae; genus Amblyopsis; species Amblyopsis rosae. The sequence goes on from JAODTR010000019.1 coordinate 3,235,447, forward strand.
AGGGGAACTCCAGGGAACTTATTTATCAGAGCGGGGACCATACGGAGAAGGAGGAGACGACGACTCAACTCTGCTGTGACTGTCAAAAGTGGAGAGGTTAGAGCAATGTAGTCAGCCTATCAGAAGAGGAAGTGTGAACAAGGTCTGTCTGTCAGAGGCTACTCCATCATGGCTTCCTGTTTAGAACGCTCATCTTGGGTGGAGATGACGGCGGAACAGCCTCGCTGAAGGCCATCTGACAGGACAAAAGACTGACAGACGTACACAGTCACAATCACCATAGTGACAGACGACATGTTTACTCTGAAGGAGCATGCTCCTCCTGGGCTGAGATGACGATGATGAAGACGATGATGAAGTTGTGTCAAGTGACAAATATTGTTAAGTGGTGGCTGTGCAAGACAAAGCTGGTTTCCTGCTGGAGAAAGCGAGTGTGGTCGGCTGTGTGAGTGCAGCGGAAACAAAGCCCTACGGTTGGAGAGGGGAAGTTGACAAGACACTTGCTTGACTAGCTTGATGCACACGGTGGCCCTGCCTTTCCACATCCCACTTACCACACACACCCTCCCATGCCAACAACAAACATGGCGGCAGATGGGAGATGCGTGACTCGGGATGGTCGCGATTCCTCTTGTCCACTTCCTGTGACCCTTTCACAACCTCCAAATACATTTTTGGGCCAAGATAGGCAGGAGGAGTATTGTTCTGGAGAAGCATGCTATTGTGTGCCACACGGTCGCCTCAGGAACGAAAAGACAGATGACCACACACGTACACAACTGTTGCTAGAAAAACTTTCCCATCCATCCGCCAAAAATAACAATTAACAAAGGCACGCAACTCACACACACACACACACACTCCTACAGTGGAATGTGTTTGTCTACAGTTACACACACTAAATACTAGTAATAATATCATATTGCAATCCTTGACAGGATGTCCATAATGGAACCAAAACCATAATTAGTTAAATCTGTCTAAAGAACAGCCTTAACGGGGGAAAAAAATACAAAAGAAAATAATGCTTTTTGGAAAAGAGTGCAGAGTAGGGCTAGGCGATTGGACCAAAACTCATATCCAGATATATTTAGGTTGTGTGTGTGTGTGTGTGTGTGTGTATAAGGGATATCACGATACCAGAAATTTTGTAGTCAATACCAATACCAGTGAAATTCCACGGTTCGATACTCATTTCGATACCACGGGGCAAAAAATTAATAAAAGTATACAGTATATAAAATATTCACATATAGTTAAATGAGGCTCTAACTGTTTATGTAGCCTAGCTAAGTACATTACCAGTTATATAAAGCTTAGTATATCAAGCTCATAACATTGTATGCTGAGACTGCCATCAAATATAAAGTCAAATGTAATCTCTTCTGAGACTGGGGGGTTATCTACAGTATGTGCCATGGGGTTGGCTACTGCAATATTGTCTGTACATAGCATGAATGCTATAATGTCCGATGCTAATTGAAGTCTGAGGCTTTGTGTGGCCTGCTCGGGGCTCCGCGGAAGTACCACCGGGACCGCCGTGACTTGGTGCCCGCACGAGAGTGCTTCTAGGGAGGGTAAACATTCACTGAGATCCCGGTCGGCGCTTCGGAGGTATCGAAAGCGTGAGGTGAAAAAGCGTCGGTTAAAATGCATTGTATTAAATTACAGCATAAACACGTGAATGTTTGAAACACAAATATGCGACGTAGTCCTACATATTTTATTCACTTCAAGGCCGATTTTGTTTCACTTTCGCCAGAAGATGTGTTTATCAACAAACCATTGATGTTACATGACAATAGCGGAACTTTTTACTCAGCCGGTAAAGTCTTGATAAGATGGAAACTATTGCTAGAAAGGTCGAAGTCACCGTTTGCATATCTTAAGGTACCGTATTGTTTTTTTGAATGTATTACTCTCTGATAATCCCCCGGAGCACAAGTTAGCCTACTTGCTAGAAGACGCCCAGTCGCTAGTCCACGCCTTGGTGTAGTTCTAGCTTTACAGTACATCCTCAGTTTAACCTAGCAACAAGCTATATAGCTAACCGCCAAGCTAACCGTGGAAATATAAATCAAGAGGGGGTAAGAAAATGAAAAAATAGGAAACCCCGACAAGAATGTGACTATTTTTAACGATATTAATTGTAGTTGTACATGGTAAAATCCATAACAGAGAGGTTGTGAATATTGCAGCTATAATTGACAATTTAATCACATTTTTGATTGTCGGTGGCTTGTAATACTAGCTGGCTAGTTTGTCAAAAAGGAAAATTGAGCATGACTCAGTATCTGCTCTCTCATTTGCTACTCTGAAAAAAGGTATGCTTCAAATGCTCACTCCGTGTGCAGTTAGTAGGCCAACATTAGCCTTCTCTGGTGTCTCTGCCCCTTCAACACTCTGAATGCACTAAATCACATGCTCCTGACTCCACTCCTCAGGTTAAGTGCAGGAATGGACTGAGAGACGAACAAATCGAAAGATAAATGAATAAACGAAAGAATTAATAAATGCATACTATAACTATATCCATTTATATTGATATAAATAAACTTATCTCTTTTGAAAATATACACCGGTATGAATTAAATGCCGGTATATAGCCCAGCCCTAGTGCAGGGCCCTTCCTCAGCTAAATGAGACGATCCTCTATACAGATCACACCATTGTCTACCCTCCCGCTGTCACATTACAGTCACAGTTAGAACTCAGGGGACCTTTAAGTATGTTTACATGCCAGGTAGGCATGTAAACACTTATTTTCATGCCAGGCAGGGATGTCATCTTCCAGCTAGCAGGCAACCTCTCACACCACTATGAGATCATACAGTACTGTACAAGTCTCCCTGCTCCAACACATCTGATTATAATGAATGGCTCGTTATCAAGATTCTGTAGAGATGGATAATGACCCATTCATTTGAATCAGGTGCGTTGGAGCAGGGAGACTTCTAAAACATGGGTGTTTGTCATGTCAAGGAAGTATCCTTAACGGCTGTATTTAAAGGACGCTACATCATCGAATCACGACAAAGTACCGTTCCAATGTCTAGGACACTTCAGAATTCTACCAAGGACTCAGTCCTTCGATCAGAGGAGTGTGAAGGATGCATGTGTGCATCCTCCCTTCAAAAACACCCACAATGCTTTGCACACATACAAGAGTCTTAAAAAAATGGAGGACGGAGCAATGCATTTAAATGTAAGTATCTTCAATTAAATGTCCACGTACATTTGCAGAAATATATCGCCATACATGTGTTTAATCAAGAATATGTAGGGCATTAATAATTAATATTGATGAATGAGCTACCGGTAGAATAAGCTAACTGAAGCTGTACTTTAACATATGCTAGCTTGCAATACTGTACGGTACAGTGCCGTACTGGTACCGTACCTTCAAAGCCACCTTCTGTGTTTTAGATGGAGCTGTCTATTGGCATTTTATCTTTATTATAAGAGTGTACATATATTTTCTGAATTGGCTGCCTAATGATCGACAAAGCTGCGTCTTGTTTAATGTACAGTAATGTTACACTACCATGCAAACTTGGCGACCATATAAAATCTATGAGAAGCTGCATAGGCTGCAGTACAGTACCTTATGAAACACACCAACAACATTATTCTACTTTCCATGTTATTAGGAACACTGGAAATATATGCATAATAAGCCTTCATACAGCTTAGATGCATTACATTTCATTACTGTTTTAGTTCAGTGTTCCTTATAAACAGGCAGTGGGTCCCATGCGCTATGTATGTTAACATACAAAGATTATTTTGCACTCTTTGGAAGGTGGAGATAGGTGGCATGTCACCCACACTGAGGCAACACACCTAAGCAACATGCATATGAATATGATTTTGAGTAAACCTTGAATGAAAGATGTAATCAAATATACATTATATTTTGCCACCACAAAAATGTTTGATATTCACTGTTAAGGAATGTAGAAAATTAAATGATACCTTGTTTGTTCCATTCTTTATTTCTGGTTAATGTAACAATGTGCTCTGATATTGTGTAAATGTTTGCAGATAACAGTGTAACTACCGTAGGTAGCCTACTGTGCAACAGTTTAACTATGATACTATGAACTATGACTAAGATTTTTATTTATATTTTTTTTTTCAAACAAACTGGTTTATTGCGTTATGCTGGTGGATGATGTTTTGAAGACTGCAAGAGGAGAACTGGTATGACAACTACAAACATGAACACACATTAGTATAACCTATGGAATGTTATTATTTAAAGTCTTTTCAAAAGCAGACATATTCCATTGTGTTCTCTGAACGCTAGGAAGGATTCATCCTACCAAGGAAGCATCCTTGACCTTCAGAAACACCCCATGTCCTGGAAGCCTCCAAGGAAAACTGAAAGCAAATGTGGCAGTTGGAGGTACATATCCTACCCCGCAACCCAAAAGGGCCAATCGTCTGCTTTATAACTGCCAAGCATTAACCTATTTAACCAATCATGTGGTTGCAGTGCCGCAAGCAGAAGTATAACACCTGTGGGGAAAATATCTATTTAAAAGCATATTTTGGGGCAAAGTCAAACTCAGATTAGACTTTCAATCATATACATGCAGTTTTAATGTCCCGGTGACTATTGCAAGTTAGTTACCGGTATTTTAAAGATGGCTGCTAGTGGCGAGACTTGCCAATGACTTTGGCCCAGATGGGCAGGGTCTGACTCTAGGCTTGAAGCAGCCGTGACGTGTGGAGACGGGTGGTACTGTAGCTGGAAGAATCAACTGCAACACCCCATTCATATATTCGTTATCGGCTTTACTGCTCCGTGAATTATTTTTCCAGGTGTCACACTTGGCTCATATGGTGCTTCAGAATATTT
>JAODTR010000019.1:3241706-3267264 GCA_025399935.1 Amblyopsis rosae
AGACAACACAGCCCTCAGGTTCATGGGGGCACCCAAACCTCTCCACCACGATAAGGTGATGGTTCCCGGAGAGGAATATAGTTATCATAACATTGAAAAGGTTCAGTTGGATTGCTTGTAAATAGCCTTATTGATGTGCTGAGTCATTTTGTTAATTGTTTATATTTGTTTGCCCCTGTGTTTAAACAGAAGAGAGAAGGATTTTGCCAGCTCCTTCAGCAAATGAAAAACAAGCACTCCGACAAATCCGAGCCAGACATGATTACAGTTTTTGTTGGCACTTGGAACATGGGTAACAATAGTTACATATCTAGCTTTATGTTCGTAGATAATAAATTGTGCTGCTTTCAAGTAAAAAAAAATGTCATGTGTGTCACAGGAAATGCAGGTCCACCTCACAACATCAAGTCTTGGTTTCAGTGTAAGGGTCAGGGAAAGACACGCGATGACACGGCTGACCATATCCCCCATGATTTATACGTTATTGGTACGCAAGAGGATCCTTTGGGAGAAAAGGACTGGACAGAAACTCTGAAGAATGTCTTGAGAAACATCACAAATATCAGCTTCAAACAGGTGAACAACACTAATACACTGTAACACTTTAAATTATGTTTTTGTGGCCCATACATTGTTATTTAAATATGTACTTGACATCACTGTAATGATTGACACATGCTTTTGGCTTTCTATAGTAGTTATAGGCTATAGATAAGGAATTATATGTATTTTCTGATATTCAGGTTGCCATTCAAACACTTTGGAACATTCGGATTGTGGTGCTGGCAAAGCCAGAGCATGAAAATAGAATATCACACGTCTTCTCTGACTGTGTTAAGACAGGGATTGCCAATACACTGGGTAAGTCATTCAATCATTTTTCATACATCTTCAGTATTCTAAATGAAACAAGAATGTAGATGAAAAAAGTTCCGTGGTTTTATTTTTGAAGGAAACAAGGGTGCGGTTGGGGTGTCCTTCATGTTCAATGGTACATCCTTTGGTTTTGTTAACAGTCATCTGACATCAGGAAGTGAGAAGAAGCTCAGGTCAGATGGGGATTACATGTAGCCTTTCATAATATTCCTACTACTTTTCTGTCAATGTATTATCAATGACTTTGCTTTCTTTGCAGACGTAATCAAAATTATGTCAATATCTTGAGATTCCTGAACCTGGGGGATAAGAAACTAAATCCTTTTGACATTGCACAGCGATTTACTCACCTGTTCTGGCTGGGAGATTTGAACTATCGAGTTGAATTTCCATCTACAGTAAGTTTTAACCAATTTAATGAAATTAAAGAGAATATAAAAATAGGATTAGGAGGTAACATTCATTTGTGTTAATCAGAATGTAAAATATGTTGTTAACAAGACTTGCATTCTTAGAAAAAGTTGCACAACAGAGAAATAATGGCATTTGGTTACAAACGGTGATTAAATTGGGATTTTTCTACGTGGGGGAGCCCTATTTTTCGTGAATTGGGCGTCAAAGATTACTAGGATGTAGGCCTATTTATCTCTACTTTGTCTTAATAGGAAGCTGAGAACATTGTAACAAAAATCAAACAACACCAGTACCAGGAATTGCTCAGTAAAGATCAACTCAACATGGAAAGAAATGATGGAAAGGTTTTCTTGCATTTCTGTAAGCATTTAGTATCTGCCATAAAATAGAGTTCATTAACTATTTATAACAAAGCATGTATAGCAGATTATGTGATTTAATTTCTTCATATTTATTCCATTAGAATCACTGAAGCAACGGTGTGCCTTACAATCCACATACAGGAAATGTTGAAAAAGGCTGTCTTATGTATTTCCTTTGTCTGTAGATGAAGAGGACATCACTTTTCCACCCACGTACCGCTTCGAAAGAGACACCCGAGAGAAGTATGCTTACACAAAGATCAAAGCCACAGGGGTAGGCTTAAGTTTTGTCAGATGACATTTTCTCTTGTATCCGTAGTCATGCACTTGTTAATCCTCTCCTTAACATAAGCATTTAGGACAGATTTGTCTGTGAAATAGTTCAGTTTGGTGTTAGAGCTATGCACAGTAAAGATACTGCTCTCCTCAGAGTGAACAAATGACCTTGTTGCAGTTGATGGGTGCTGGTGTGGGGCTGAGTACAGCTATAATTATCTTAGATCTAAGTAAAACCTATGGTAGATATCATTTTAAACTATTTGTATATTTAAAACCATGCTGTATAGCAGGGTTACATTTTTGGTCAACTTTTATTGCATTCCGCGTCTTCGCCATTGTCTTTGTCACATTCTTTGTTATGCAGACAAATCACACAGATGCCATTCCTGAGACTTTTTGACCTACAGTAGCAGCTATAGTGGCCTTATGGTAGCCTGACAGTGTTATTTTATAACAACTGACCCAAAATCTGAGAAAACTCTATATATCGGTCTTCTAAATAAAACCATTCAGTGGCCATGGTCCTCTTCCAGAATTATGTGAGTTTAAAACTTCGCCTAGTTCCAGCAGTTGACCACAATTCTCTGTACTTCCCACGCTTCACAGACTTCAAAGGTATAGTCAGCAATTGTGCGCTAATACTTTTTGTCAAATTCAGCGATTATCTACTTATGGCTGCTATAGCTGCCTATTCTGTGTGTGTGCTGAAAAAATATTTGTGTTACTACACAGCCCTTGCTCTGTAAACGGGAACACAAACCAATTGGTGCAGACTGCCCCACATAACAATATAGCCTTGGCAGGGCATTTCCAATTTTGTGGGGTGGAGCATCGGAGGCAGCACCATATGGATGTTTTTGTTTTGACCTAGTTCATATATCAACAAGCTTTCTGCAGAATGAATCTTTCTTTTAGATTACTGCATTTTCCAACAGGGATCCTCGACTAAGTATATTTAGCTGGCCTACTAGAACCTCATAATGTTCTTATATTGTGTCTGTATGTTATGATTGTAAGAAGATAGTTATCCCAGTAGTAATGAATTCTTCTCCATAGACAAAATACAATTTACCCTCATGGTGTGATCGTGTCCTCTGGAAGTCCTACCCTCTGGTTCACGTCATTTGCCAATCATATGGTGAATAACCTCTAAAATATACAGTTAGTCAAATGTGATGTAAATGTTTTAAATTAATAACAGTATTTTTTTTTTAATCACCTTTTGAAATGGCAGGGTGCACAACTGACATAATAACAAGTGACCACTCTCCAGTTTTTTCCACATTTGAAGTGGGAGTAGCCTCACAGTTTGTCTCAAAGCAAGGTAATGTTGCTAGATATTTCAACATTTGTATTCTCAACACCACGGCCTATAAACTAAAACCATAATGTGACCTCTTTGTTAGATCCACACAGTGCATCTGAAGGTGGGATAAAGTTCATCAACTGCATTGCTACCCTTCTGACAAAATCAAAGACAAAATTCTACATTGAATACCACTCCAGCTGCTTAGAGAGTATGTAAGACCTGTTTCATGTGACTGCATCATGACGGATATGATCATCACTGACTGAAATTGGGCAGTTTTCCTTTTTCTTTTAAACATATTTTATTCTTTATTTAATCAGAAACTGTAAAGACGTCAGAAGGGGAGAACTCAGAGCACTCAGATGGGTCCATTAAAGTCCGATTTGGAACCCAGGTTGAGGTAAATTTAAGCAGTTTAGCTTGAAAGATGTTTTTGTGGTGTCTCAAAAGGTATTAATAGTCAGTGTTATATCTATTCAAGCTCACCCCCATCATCTCTGACCCGGTGTACCTTTTAGACCAGCACATCCTCATCTGCATCAAGTCCACTGACTGCGACGAGTCTTATGGTAATAAGCTAACATGGTGTTAATGGTGAAGACCTAGCAAGACTTGTCATTCCCTGCCGTCATGATGCATTCACAGGAGAGGGCTGCGTCGCGCTGCGAGCTGCCGAGTACTGTGACCCAGAATTCCAAATCTCACTGACCCACCACGGCGAGAAGACGGGCACCATTACTGGGGCAATCCAGCTACGCACCGCTGAGCGCAAGCAGACCGAAAAGTTATATGGTCAGTCTGAGCACCTTGAGTAGACAAGCCTGTATTCACACAGATTTCTAGTTCAGTTGGTCTTTGAGGTGAAATTCTAAAATGTGCTTTCTATCTATATCCCTTTAAATCTAAGATCAGATGTAAGATACAGAATATTCACAAAGCATTGCCTTTAACATGAACTCCTGAGTTGGGAAACTTACAGACTTTTAAGAATCTTAAGAACTAGGACAAAATGTAAGAGTTATGGAAGCACAAGAAACAGTTTCCACTCTGAATGCTACATATTACATAATCCCGGAATAATTTGGTTGTAATTAAGGTATTAATAACATTATTAACTAAGATGTAAAGTAGGTCATATAAAGCTTATAATCAAACCAAACTAAATAATGTAATGCATTCTTGACATTTACCACCGAGGAAGTAGCTCTACAAGGCCAAAATGAAAGTGCTTGCAACATTATGATATTTGGCAACAGGCGATTTTCTTAGCAAATTTTACATTGCACTGTCAAAGCTCTCCAGCAGGAGGAAGTAAATGTAAAAAGTAAAAAACATTTATGAAATTATTTGAGTATACAGGCCAAATACTTTGGTTAGAATTCTGACTTTTTGGACCTGATTTGGTTTGCATACTGGTGTAAAAGGATATAACAGATTTTTCTTATTTCTTGTATAAGTATGTTTGCTTTACCATATTATTCCACCTTCAGAATTCATCAAAATTGAAAAAGAAGACCCGGCCATCTCAAAGGGTAAAGGAGGTGAAAGCATCAGGTCAGTTGCAATGTTTTTTGCAGTGACTTAATAAGAAATGTTATAATTAATGATAAACATTAGCTTACGGTTTATTTTCTGAACAACAGAACTGCCCTTCCTCATCCAACCGATATCACTAACCCTAGTTACAGTAGAGTGGGTCTCAAAAGTGGGTATGCAACGGATAAGGGCTGGAGTTACAAAATGTCAAGTCCTGGGAAGGGGAGGAAGGAGCTGAATCTGGCTAACCTCTCTTCCAAAACTTTCGTTCCTGACACAACCACACACAGTCCTACGGGAAAAGAATCAAGCCCAAAGTAAGTATGCAGTATGTAATTAAGAAGCAACACAATATACATATTGGTACATAGGGAAGTTTGCAAGTCTAGAGGCTTATATATGTCTGTTTGTCTTCTAGAGGACAGAATGATACCTCAACAGAGATGTTTGATAATCCACTGTATGGGGCAATGGGGAAGGCACGAGGCATTAAAGACCAAGAAATCCCAGAGGCCAAAACATCAGAGGGGGATTTTGAGCGCCCCCCAGTGCCCAGCCCTCGCAACCGCTCCTATACCTGCTCGGAGAATAAGCCCCCGGCGAGCCTGAACCCTCCGTCTTTTAAAAAGCCAGTGGTGCCCTCCCGCTCCGAGGGAGGGGTAGTGGTGTCTAACAGCCGCCCTCCTCTGCCCATGAAATCACGGATAGGCCTGGTGGAGCCCCCTCCGGGTAAACATAGGGACTACCGGGACAACTCAGAGCTCCCCTGCAAACTACGACTTCCAGCAAGGGCTGGTCAGCCACAGCCCAAAGACTGTAAGATACGTTTTGTTTTACTCTTTCAATTGACTAATTTAGTTATGTTTTCTGTAATGTGAAGTGCAAGTACAGTTCAGCAGTAGGTAGGTTGTTTAAGCATGTGGCTGATAATACTTAAAGTTAAGACTATTTGTCAGAAACTGAACCTATAACCTTCTGGCTGCAACTTCCGTTACTTCATATTCCATATTAATCTGTCTACTTAATGAAGGAATTAATAGATAATAATAAAGGATATGTACATATCATATCACTGATGCCAACAATAGTAATAATAACATATCCACCCTATGCTGTGTTCACCCGATGTTGCAAATCTTTTGTCTCTCCTCAGTGCATCATGAGAGTCAATCATCGAAGACGGGTCATTCGGTGAAGTGAATTGTTGGTGGTGTTCATCTTTGGCTTCATGCCTTTCTGTTTAAAGAGTAGACACAATAAATAAAAGCATGTTAATGATCAATGAATGATCATATAATATGGGAATGGGTCATATGAATGATTACCATCCAGTATTTGCCTGGTTGTCTTTTCATGAATGAGTTGCCAATACATTAAAAACTTAAAGCTTAATCAAATATGGTATTATTTTGTCTCCTTAGCCTATATTATGGCATGTGCTTGATTTGTTAATTTAAATAGTTATGGTGAGTTATGCTATGCATCCTATGAAAAGTCAATGACAGCATTGGCTTTACCAATTGCCTTGCCCTTTTTATTGTAGGCTGAGCTGTATTTTTGACACAACCAACTGCAGACAATACTAATGACAAAGCTACAGAACTTTATATGGAAATCATAAAATTTTTAGTAAATGTATGCAGCTTAGGCACCCAGCATAGAGTAGGCAATTTTGGACAGTTCGGTCATAGAACTATAAGAAAAACAGTGGAGCTTTATACATAGCTAATCGTAAATTAGGTACGGCCTACCGGTGTTAGTTTTGGTGATTAGTGACCAAGACGTTATTAGCCTCCATCTGCTGGAGATAATAGGTAAATACACCCTGTCTCACACGGTCAGTCGATGAAACATGACGTATGAGTGTGTACAACGTCATCAACGTTAGACGAAAGAAACAGCCTAGATAATGGTGAGCATATTTAATCCTTTAAATGTAACGGTGAAACAAATCTGCTGTGCAATTAATCTGTTATCCAAGTACTGTTGGAAGTAATTGTTTATGAACTTCGTATTATATACCCAAGACTAACTGTATGTATTGTACGGTTACTTAATGATCCAAGTAACACTGCACAACGGACGGTACGCTAGCTATGCTGTGATTGGTTTGCCTCCTATATAGAATTATGACATGCTTACTATCTTTCGTTTTAATGCTACAGTACCGGTAACGTGTTTTTCAGCTTTTCTACTCGTTTTTCAAGTCTTTGGTGGGGAAGGACGTGGTCGTGGAGCTCAAAAATGACTTGAGGTCGGTGTGTGGTGCTGCCTGCCGCCTGTTTTTTGCTACGGTATATAAAATGCATGTGTCGTTTTATTTAACACCAATTGTTCATTTACTTTTACAGCATATGTGGAACACTTCATTCTGTTGACCAGGTCTGTGTTAATTTCACATTATTTATTTAGTTTTTACATAAAATTAATCTTTAAAAAATATTATTTTTATACACACATATATATATATATATATATATATAGAGAGAGAGAATTGTTTTGATTGTCATGCTGTGCTTTAGTACCTGAACATCAAGCTTACAGATATCAGCGTTACAGATCCAGAAAAGTATCCACACATGGTATGTTCATCTGTTATTTCACATTCACCATACTACATCAAATGTGTTTTCTAATCGCTGTGTATAGTTTATGCCTGCACAAAGAGGATATCAATCTATGAACATATTCATTGTGGCTCAAAACGATAGAAAACCACTAGAAGATCTTACTGATGTACATATTAGACATATGATTTTAGGTATGGTATAATGTATTGTCCCGTATGGAAATTTGTCTTAGGCTTTAGGCCGGCTTTAGGCCTCTGCAACACATACCCGTCATTCATACACAATACAATACTTATGACCAAGTTCATGAGTTAGATATGGAGAGGCACATCTCAATAATAATAATAATCTAAATCCAGCTGCTTTCCCTAGCTGTCTGTGAAGAACTGTTTCATTCGTGGATCAGTGGTGCGCTATGTTCAGTTACCTGCAGATGAAGTGGACACTCAGCTGCTACAAGACGCGGCACGTAAAGAAGCAATGCAACAAAAGCAGTAATGTGTCTTCAGTATTGTTATTAACGAGGTGTGGGATGGAGGAAATCATATTTTGTTATGTAGTCAAAGCTGAACCGTCATGAGGTGTTTGTGCACATCTGGTTGATAAGCATTGTTCACACCACGTTTTTTTCCTTACATCATTGGGTTCCTTTTTGGAAAAATGTTGAGTGATATCTACCTCGCAACCCATCTTTCGGTCCCTTTGTTTTGTACTGGATACATTTTTGGATCTCTCAAAAGCTTTGCTATGAACCTTAAACCTTAGGCTATGTTAACTTCAGTTCACGATTGGAAGATCTTGTGATGCTTATGTTGGTTATCAAACACTTGTTATGGTTGTTAAGAATTAACCAACTATATTTTTGAGGTTTGCAGCTATTTGTTTTTCATTAAGAAATATTAGGAATAGAAATGTCTTCAAATTATGGTAATAGAAATGTTTTTTTCCTTGGTCCCATCTATTGTATTTTCTTTTTAATATTTCTATTTTGTAGACCACATTATATGGTCAGACATTTGTACTTGTTGCTACTTTATTTGAAAATGTTTTGTCTAATGTTTTGAAAAAATGACATGATGGGCATGACTTTCTAACTTTCTGATTAAAATGTATCGAATGATGACATTCATTTCTGTCAAATACTTAAATGTGATCTGTCAGCCTTATGAAATAAGGCATAACGCATTGACTAGTCTAAAATTTGCTGTAACTATGGGGGGGAATTCAGCTTTTTTTAAATAATTAGAGTGAGCATTAACCTGATAAAAGGACCAATAGTACAAAAATAACTTCATTCCAATAGTGTTTCCTGTAACATTTTCAACCTAGTCTGATTTCCAGATGAAGGAAAATGCATTTTTATCCTTTTTTAATGTGTCCTCCATTTGTCTGAAATAGGCCTAATAACGTACAATTACATGTACAGTACATCTGATAATGTCAAATAATGTTAGGGTTTTCTCTTAAGTAAATGCATGGAAAATCAAAACCTTTATTTTACATGAATACATCTACAGCTACAACACTATTGCAAAAAAATCCTAATCTAAAAATTTGCTTGATTTATGCTTTGTAAATTAATTCATAGGTGCATGCATACACGCACACACTACAAGAATCTGGGACAGTGTCCTTGACAAGTATACCTTACAAGAAATGGGATCAATAGAGAGCAGTTTAGTTGCCATAGATAAAGGCACATTGACGACACAATGCATGTACAAACGCAAGTCATGACATTTACGCAACTTTATTGTAGGTTCTCAAATAACCAAAACTGTAAACCTTCACTTAAGACAAACGAAACACCTATACAAATACATGAAGCAAAATATATATTTTTTTGGTCATAACAAAGTACCTTAATTGTTGATTGCTTAATTTTTGATTGCCTCTGCCAGCAGAGGGCAATCTTATGTAGTCATATGACAATATTTATGCAGTTGCCCATTTTATATGCTGACAATAGGCAACAGTAGCAATGCTACATGCATCCTTTGCAGAGAGCAGCAATCATTCTGATGTTTTAAGATAAAACCCAATTAGAATGCTAAACATTTGCCCCCATCCCATTTTCATATGCAAATGGTAACTTGACATGTTAAGTACATACATCTAGTAAAAATGTATAGACAACTCTATACAGCCAGAAATGTCTTTTATCTTAAAATATATGTACCACCAATTAAAGTTTTAATACTTTCAGAAAATTAAATTCTTTGATATAAAATACTGTATTCTCAGAAATTGACTGTTTACATTCCAATTTGACAAAATAAAGCTTTATAAACGTACCTTTCAAAGTTTAGAAACACTCCCACAATAGCTATATTCATATCTATATAGAAACAATAAAGTGACTAAGACGCCATGTGGCTCTATATTCACATGTAATGGAAACCCGTTTGTAAAGGCATTCACTGCCAATAAATTTAGCTTTCATTTAATTAACAGTGTGGCACTACAATTTTGGATGATTGTACAAGTTTCAGACAAATGCCATGGTCAAGTTTGCCCATTTTTACTCCACTTCAACATGGCTTTATCAAGTTTGTTGACATGTCTGTATTCGACATACGATACTGGATCTTTGTGTTGGTGATCGCTCCGTGCTTCTGTCGAAGATGCAGTCTTAGTTGACTCTTGTGGCGGAAGTGCAAATTACATTTCTCACACTGAAAAAGAGAAAATAAAGTTACTTTGTTCAGAAGTCAAACGTAATATTCAGATATGTGCTAATTTTAATCATGCCGGTACTTACATGGTAAGGTTTTTCTCCTGTATGTATACGTAGGTGGCTCTTCAATGTCTGTAGGTGACGGAAGCGAGTTCCGCAGATCTCGCAAGGATATGGCTTCTCACCCGTGTGGATCAACACATGAGCACGCAGATGAGCAACCTGAAATCCATAGAAAACATAAATTGGTATATGCTGCTCGATACGCTGGTGCCAAAACGCGCAGTAACCAGACAAACTTGTTTATCTTCAAATGAACTTGTAGACAACAAAAGCATAATTGCTCTACGTAATAACATTTGTGTGATTATGGATTTAGTATTCACAATTACAAGACTACTTCCTCACCCATTAATGGGTGAATAGAGCAATTCAGTCCAAACGAGAATAAAACCAAATATACATTACCTGTACAAAACGAGCTCCACAAGTCTCACACTTGTATGGCTTCTCCCCTGAGTGTATGCGAGTATGGGTCTTGAGGTTAGCTGGTCTGTTGAACTGAGCACCACAGATATTACAACGATACGGCTTCTCTCCTGAAATAGATAAAGTAAATACGTTACAAGGAAAAAGGTTCCACAATGACATTTTTTCCATTCATTCAAAAGAGAGTTGTGCGTTCAGGCACCTGTGTGGACAGTCTTGTGGCTAGCCAGGTTGCCCTTGTACCGGAATGCGGCCTGACAACGGTCACACTTGTACGGCTTGTCGCTGTGTACTTGAAGCATGTGTTGCTTTAGGGCCTCGTCTTCAGCGAACTTTGAATCGCATTCATTGCAAAAAAACGTTCCGTTTTCTGTCCCGGAGAGATATAGAAACAACACAAGAAATTAACCGCTGAGCTTAAATATTAGGTTATTATTCAATTGATGTGCAATTGTCATAATGTTCATTTGATCAAATATGCAGTCACACGCACCACAGCTGGAGTCTGAGTACTCTGAATGCAACTCTGCCATCTCCTCTGCTAGTCGAGAGCCAGAGCTGTTAGGACAGACCTCAGTGTGCTGAGGGGACTGTGAGCTACAGGACGAGCAGTTCAAGTGGCTGCGGTAGTGAGAAGGATGGCCATCAGTGTTCCTCTGGGATCCGTCAAGTGCTCTGGAGGACAAACAAACACTTTTAGATCAGAGGGGATTCTATAAAAGGCAAACCTTAAAGTCTCCTTTGGCAACGATGATGAGCATATGTTCAAGTGTGTAAGAGACGTAAATGTAGCAATATAAATACGGGATATATACACGAATTATAGGTTTTTCACTGCTATAAACGTGCAGTGGTAAACTCACCTGTTAATAATGTTGTTGAGGCGACTAGTCTGTGGCACAGGTAGCTCTTCACTTTGCTCACTGCTCTTGATGGTGGTCTGTAGGGCCTGGCTCTCCGACTCCGCCTGGTGGCGGAGGTAGGACTGCAAGCCGAAGCGCTGCGGCGACCGCATCTCGGGATCGCGCAGCCCGGACTCGTCCTCCTTGGCACTTTGGTTCAGCACAATAAACTTGTACTTCTTCCAGTTGCGGGCCTTCGGATCCTGCATTCCTTGCGGGGCTTGGGCCGCCTGCGACGGCCCCGCGTTCTTGCTACTGCTGGACTCCGTGGGGGAGTTGGGCTGGCAGTCCGACTTGAGGGGGCTCTGAGGGCTGCTCAGGAGGCCTTTGCGACCAGCGGCCGAAAGCCCCAGGGGGTAATGCTGGTGGATCATATCTTCTTCTGCATGAGAAGCATGCTCTTTACCCATCTCTCTATGGAGCTCCGGGGCCAACATAACGGGATAGCCGCGCTTCCTGGGACTCGGGCCGATGGGCTGCCCTACGCCGTCGTGGCAGTCCTTCCTCGTCTCGTCGCCGTCCCTTCCCAGCTCCCTGGGTGCGAAGCCGTTAGGGTGAATGGTGCTAGAGGAGCTGCCGCCCACTGCCCTGCTGTACTCTGGCCTGACGGGGCCGGTGCCTTCCTGCAGAGAGCCGTGCTTGTGCTGGACGCCGCCCTTCGACGGGTCGGCGAATGCGTTTTTGGCATCCGTCAGCTTGCAGAGAGGGAAGGGGAATCCTGGCATGGGAAACTGCCCGTAGAGGTGGTAGTTACTCGGGGTGCTGACGCCACCGAACATGCTTGAGCCGTAGGGCCTCCCGTCCCTGAATGGGGCTAAGCGGCCGTGCAAACTGTCGACCACCTCGTGTGTTCGGTATGCGTGGACATCTGGAGGTAAAACCAACGGACTGACCAGAAATTCGTCTCTGGGTAGCTTGCCGGAGGGATCACTGAGGAAGGAAGGAAGGAAGCAAGGAAGGAAGCAAGCAAGGAAGGAAGGAAGGAAGGAAGGAAATATGGAAGAGGATGAGACACTTGACGTCGATGTTCGTGCCGATCTTAAATTTAAACTACGCTGTACTCTCTACGAACCTGGATTTAATGAATCTGTGGCAGGTGTCAACAACATGGTCCATCTGCAGATAGATGGCTGTGTTCATGATGGCCATGATTAGGTTGTCCTTCAGTGTGAGACGCGATGTGTACATGAACTCCAGGAGAATGGCAAAGCCTTCTGAGTCCACCTTTGGGTCCAGACTGATAACATTAAGGTTGCACTTATGGGAGTCTGTGAAGATGGTGTAAAACAGCCCACTGTAAACATTAAGGGACAAAGGAAACAGAATGGTCAGTCAACTCGTACTCAGAGCATATGGACATCTTGCAAATGTCTCTCACACACACACACACATGCACACACACACACACACTTGCTATACCGTACATACCTGCAAGCCATGAGAACAGTCTTGTGAGTGCGGAACTGTTGTCTGTTGACCAGGATAGTAACATCTGTGAGAATATCCCTGATACGCAGCCGATTCAGGTTGAGTAGAACATCACTTGCATGTCGTGTGAATTGTATGCAGCTGTCTGCTGCACAAGCCATGTTGTCAACCTCTGGAGAAAAAAGAATATACAATTGATTCATCAACAAATATTAATGGGTCAGAGCAAATAATTTACAATTTGACTGAGTCTGAAAACTAAATGTAGGCTACTTAAAATTACAGACTACGTTAGATTATTATGATCATATTTACATGTATTGTTATTATACTGTATCAGCCACACATTTCTGGTCTTTCTGGCCACCAGAAGGCGGCGCTATTTAATAAATAACCGGTATCTCGACAAATAGCATACTATTGTTTTTTTTCACAATTGTGAACCACTGTTGGATATTAGCAATGAATATTATAGACGTTTAACGTTTAAGTTTATTCCTTAATTCCTTAAAGTTAATTTGCCTACGTTACACTTGCTTATTCGTACAACAGATATGCTATGTAGACACTATTTGAAAACGGAAAATAAAACTATAGGCTACAGTCATAAACCTGCACCTGACCTCCAGCTTAATATAAAACATGCACCACCATGCAATTATCGTTGATGAGCGTATCTACTTTACAAAAAGCTATAGGTGGTTTGCAGCAGGCTACTTTATCATAGATTTAAACGGCGTTATTCCTTCTTGTGGGTGACCGACAAAGTTTCAGCTAGCCTAATTGGCAAACATGGGACAGTGCCACAATCATGTTAAATATAATATTGCCATACAATGTCCGCAACGGTGCATTATTTTCGTCAGTTATGCTGGAGCCCTGCTTCAAGTAACACAAAAAAATTTAAATGTTTGTATGTAGAATTTAAAGAGAGGATGATATGTTCACTATTTTGATGACAAATGGCCAAACTGTTAATCTATTATGACAATAAAGATATAAATGCCCTGGGGCAACACAAATATTTGGGGTAGACTACACGCGAGTGGCAATTTTGGCATAGGCCTATTAGATATAGGCTATTGCGTGTGAGCAATGTTATTTCCATTTAGAAAACTACTGATGCCATATAGCTGACATGATTAATTACAATGTCAAGAACAGAACAGCCTATTCCCACAAAAACTTGAGCGCAACGCCAGAGAAATTAGCCTAAGCATCTTTCATTTTACATTATCAACTCGTGGCGAAAAGTTGGCTAGACGCAAAGACATCTAGCCTTCGCAATAAGCAGCGGAAAGATACGTGCAAGACCATAGCCTACGAAAGTATTAGTGTAGGTGACAGTGACCAAACCAAACGCCAAACACTGGCAACTGTTCTACAACGTTTCCACTATAGCCTAACGTTAGTCTCAGCGTCCGCGTTGGCAAATATGTCACAAACAAACATGAACCAGAGGGATACCACAACTGACTGACGTCCAATTCTTTGGGTAAAATGCGCCGTCCGTTATTGTTCAACACGCAAACATGGCACAAGGAGACGGAAAAAATTGCATAGGCTATAGCTGACACTCCAAAGTTACAACCATATAGTTCTTTGCAACCAACACTCAGCTTCATTTTATTTCAGTCCTGCGCTTTAACAGACTGGCCGAAACAATATGATTTTCATTTCCATTGACATTATCTAGGATCGACTGCTACTACAGCTTTACAACGTCATTCCAACACACGGTTAACAGGACAGACTACTCCCTGCTACACAAGCGCACTGGAAAAAATAGCGCACCGCGACTTGTCAATAGAGTAGCCTATGCTACACGTCCCGGAAAGCCACTCAAGTGTAAAAGTTAACAGCAACGTTACAACTGTCCTCTAAACACAGACATAACGCCATTGGTTCTATACAAATAAACAAAGTAATTAAATACATATTTATCGGTAAAATATTGACAAAAGTGACTGCATAAACAATTCGCGCCAATTAGATAGAACATGAATTTAAAAAATCACCTGGTAGTGCTTTCCTAGAAACTTCTTGCATCACCACTTCTAAGAACCCCAGTTCTAAGAATCAGAGGAGCTCAATTCTCGGAATTTGAGCCTGCGACTGTACCACTTTGTAGGGGTAAAAAGAGGCTCGTTTTTTTCGATACTTAAAATAAATATTTTAAAGAATCTATATTTCAACAAATATTATACAATGCATAATAACAACAACAACTAAAGAGTAAATATACTATTATTTATATGCCACTAAAAAATATGATTTTCTAATCGTATAAAACAATGTATTTTGGACTGGACCATATCCCCCTTGTTTGGTTTATTCCAGTCATGAGACGACGAGCTGGCGACGTAATCGGTTCTTTAAACCCAGCCCCCTAAATTCTCAGAACTAATTCATATTCCATGACATAAGCAATGGGTCTTCTTGTCTCTCTTCGTTCTTAATACGCAGACGTACGGTAACATGTACACGCGCACACATCTTGGTCCACGATGACCATTCGGTGTCATTTCTTTTAATTCTTTTTTAATTCTTTCTTTTTTCTGTCCTTACCGAGAATTAATTTTGAGCCAAATTCCTTTCTATCGACCTGATTAATGCGGAATATATCTCCGATTCGTCATCCAGGCAATGTTGTAAGGAAAGGCTTTTAAAATTCATTATATGTAATGTAGGCTACATTTGGTTTTAATTCCTAAGTATCGTCAATGTTTCCTTTTAGCATTGATAATCTGGTTATTAGGCTAAGTGAGTATGTATGTGAAACTTGACTAGCCAATAGACATCAAACCTGCTGTTGACTGTACTTATTGCTGTTATCTGAATGTTTTGGATTGGTAGACTATACTGGCTATAATTGACTAAGCTTTTTAGACGAAAGAGTTTTGGATGTGATTTGACCTAAATACTAGCCTACTAATGCCTAAATGACTAAATATTTGCTGCCGCAAGTTCAACTTTTAACTAGCCTAATTAAAGCAGTAAAGCTATTAAAACCATTGTAGACAAAACAGTGGCCATGCACATAAATGCATTATGTGCAATATTGTCCTCAAACCTTAGGCACCATAATCTAATGACATTAACTGACATTGATAAACGCAATAACAAAGATATTGTGAACCTGCTTTTCGGCAAGGTTTGAATCTGACCTCGCAACTCCTCAAGTTGTGCTAGGTCACTACTTATTTCCATGCTCCATTTTTATAATAAACATATTTAAACAGGTCTAATTCTTGTGGGTTTGAATGTAAAGCTATTTTAATATATTTAATAATTATTTAAATTATAATCTATTTAATAAAAGACATTCCAAGATATTTTAAAACCTAACATGCATTGCTGTTATTGTTGTTATAGAAAGCCTATAGGCCTACCTTGTTGCACAATGCAGATGCTCCCATGCAACAAATTGCCTATTTCTCAGCCTACATCAGAATTATTCTCTCTTCAATGTTAAGTTCAAGGAATTTAATTTAGTATAGAATACATTTACTTTATTAAAGGCTATAAGCACATGCTTTTACTAATTCATCAACTTGAGAGTAACATACCTTCCAAAATGTGCTTGTGGTGGTTCCACACCATTGACTCCCTTTCATCCCCCATGACCCCCCAAAGAAGGGCTGAGAAGATGTATAGCAAAATCACAGTGGCCAAATATACAAATGATAACCTAAACCACAATTTATACCAAACCCTGTCACTTTAGCAAAATCAGTGTTAAAACGTTTAGACCTACCAAACAATGACCTACTAAAACACAGCATGACAATCAAAACAATTCTCTCTCTCTCTCTCTCTCTCTCTCTCTATATATATATATATATATATATATATATATATCAAAATGTGCTAGCCTATATTTATTTTAATGTATTTTATATGCAAATGATTACAATGCAACATGTCAAATGTGAAATACAGAAAAGTACAATCTAGGTGTATGTAATTATTATGCAACGATTATACACTGTGGTATTATCATCCGTGCTCTTTTTTATTATTTTAATTAATTGATTATATTCCTATTATCTTAGACTTACTGATAAAACTGTTTAATTTTGCATTTATTGTTCATGTGATATTCCATGAAAGAAGAACACTGCTGTAATAGGGAACATTTTACATGCTCTTTGCACTAAATAAAGGTTAAACAAACCATACTTCCTTTCACAGAAAAAAACAAAATATGTTAAGGGTAAAAGTGAAGACAGGATGAGCAGTTACAGAGATAATTTGGTTGTTGTTAGCATCAAAATGTGTAGGCTGCGTGCGATTTTCAGGCTCCTTTTGTGGTTTAGATGCACTTTGTATCTCAAATGGGTTAGTGTCAGTCTGTGGGTGGGTGCATGTACTGTATATGCATCTGTGTGCATGTGTTTGTAAAAATAATACTGAAAAGCTTTTTTTACCATTCAAATGACCTTGTTTCTTATCTTTCCTCGTCACTTATCAACCTATACATAGCATATAATATTTGACAGTTGAACTTTTAAGGTGCCGTTTATGTTTATGTGAACAATAAAATGAATACTTGTACTGACTCAGCTTTCTTATTTTTGCATATATTCTTTTAGAAAAAGGATGTAAGTGAGAGGTTTTGCAGTTTGTGAATTTTTGACCTTTTTAAGACTGTCAATGATAGAGTGGTATCCATTCCATGTTTCAATTTTGACACTACCGCAATGTGTGACAACATTTATTTACTCTAATAGAAGAGAAACATCCCTCTGGATCTCCAAAGCATCCGCCTGGTTCCGGCATTCCACTAAAAACACTCCAGGTGTTCACAAACCAATGGGGAAAAAGTCTCAAAAATAATTAAGACCCACTCTTACTGGATACAGCAATCTCCGATTCAGCACTGCCAAATAAAGACTATGTTGAGCTCCAAACAAAGAGCAGCGTCAACTTTATTCCAATCCACTTGGGGAATGTTAAAGGCGCTCCAACAAAGTAATGCATAATGCACGGCCATAAACCATAAACCAACTAGGAGTTGGGAAAAATATGTGTACATTTACCAAGACCCCATGCTGTGCCCAGCTAGAAGGATGAGATAATTGCTGCACAAACCTTGGCAAACTTTTACGCAACCAATTCAGAGCAAAAATAAATGACCCACTTACAAAGGATGGAAAAAGAGACAGGAGGGTGCCTAATCAATAGAGCCCATTCATAAGTGACAGGTTGCAGTATATTTTGCCCAGGAGTATTTTATGGATTGACATTTCGTCACTTTATTCAAGTATAGGGCGTGACTTTCTAGTGTTTTTCTTTGAATGACAGGCTATTACAAAAGTCTAAGCCAATGCTGGTTGTGAAAGTGACTCAACCTGAAAAAGACGTGTTGAACATGAAACAGCTGAACATGAAACAAACGAAAGAAAACTTTAAACACTTCAGAGCCACATGACTCTGCTCGGTGTATGATAGGTCAATGCCCACTGACAAAATCCGGAGGCCCGGAGGTTGCCTCACTTTAATAAACTGCACACTTTTGTGTTGTTTCACAGCAAATTTCTGCCAACTTCAGTGCTCATTGTCAGCAAAGATGTGCGTGTGGAGCTCTCTTCTGAGCGGCATGATGCAACCTCGCTGTAATACCAAATAGATAATGCTGCTAGCTACAGAGTCTTTATAGTCCCTTCTTTTAAAAGCCATTCTTTTCATATTGTTAAGTTTCACTTTTTTTTTTAACTCCTTGAGCCATGCAGGGGCCTTTTTATTTTTATGTCCAAGATAAAGCTGCCTTAAATATGACAAACAGCACCATAACCCCACGTCAAAGCATGGTCAAGAGGATGGGTTCATAAAGTATTTTATTTATACTGTAGGTGTCCCTTATATTTATAAATTTTTTATTTATTCATAGGAACCATTAACATATCTAATATTGACAGTTAAATCAATGTGGTTCAACCAAATCAGTTTCAATTCTATACTGCTTTTTAAATGCAAATACTGTATGAGTATGACTAAACA
This sequence comes from Amblyopsis rosae, assembly GCA_025399935.1. Taxonomy (NCBI): domain Eukaryota; kingdom Metazoa; phylum Chordata; class Actinopteri; order Percopsiformes; family Amblyopsidae; genus Amblyopsis; species Amblyopsis rosae. The sequence goes on from JAODTR010000019.1 coordinate 3,260,552, forward strand.
TAACAAAAATGCTTCTTGGCTGTGGTTCTTTTATTTACATGTATTAACTAGATCGGTAGGTCTATACGAAGTTATAATCAACAGAACCTCTTTTATGTACAGTAGGCCTAGTGTAATGGCATCTACTGTATTGTTTGTGATGTGATGATGGGATACAAGCTGCTAACATTTATAGAAATGTAATCTTAAACAAAACAGCACCTACAAATTTCAGACTTCAAAGATGAATTTGTCTATTAATAATAATAATAATAATAATAATAATAATAATAATAAATTAAACATAGAGCTTTTCTAAATACTCAAAGCTGTTAAATTTGACTATTTCATGCAGTTCACTTCAAACTTACTTGTGCACCTATTGTAGCTACCTATGCTACACACGTGTCTCAACCCAGGTTCAGCTGAGGGTTTAGTACCTACGGTGACCCACCGAATGATTCTTATCCTGGGTGCCTGGGTAGCATAACCTTGCATTTCCCAAACTGATATTATGCTATCTACTGTACATGTTAAGGTTACAGCCAGAGCAGCACTGCATTAGCTGGGCTGAATACCATTACCAATGCAGTCAAATCAAAGCATGTAGATTCAGGGCTTTCTCAAGGCCAACTGAGAAACGCTAGGAATTCAGTCTGCCGAGTCAAACTTGAAACTGGAATTTTCCTGGAATTTTCCATCCGTATATGTCATGAGGTGTTCCTCTGCCAGTATGCCATCTGGTGGATAATAGGCAAGTTGCTTAAAAAAACAACCATCTGAGCATTTAGACCATGCCACCATTATTCTGCTATAACAATAGATTGTCAACTTGATCCCCTCCTGACATTTCTCTGTTCTAGACACAGGCTGACTCTTGTGAAAACCATTCTATTGTATAATTGTGTTATTACAGGTTATTTCAATATTAGTGGTAAACATTATAATTAGTTAATTTAGCAGTATTATCCGAAGCGGCAGTGCAATTACTATAAAGGTATGGGTTAGGCATCTTTTCAAGGAAGGTCTATGCCAGGACTACACACTACTACTGCACAATACTTCCTCTCATTGCCATAACTTCTCTCAGATATGACAAAGCACACGTGCACACACACAACTATGCGTGCACGGGCACAACTACCATTGAAATGTATGCCTAAGCAGCATTATTGCTACACATTCCTATACATTATATTTACTATTGTGAAAAATAGCACATAAATAGAGTAAACAAGGGAAGTGATCCTTGTAGTGTAATTAATGTTCTTATGCAATCTGAGTTGTCTACAAATGGAAATGGCAGGTCATTTAAGGAAGAGTATTTTTAACTCTTCTCTCTTTAAAAAAAAAAAAATCATATTCTGCACTTATGTATTTACCACTTTAGTAATCAGGCCATTAGGAACTTTGTTTGATTTAATGATATATTGGCATGGTAGTAGGCACAAGACAAGATGCTGTAACTATTCTGATAGAATATTGGTTGCTTACAATTGCTGGTGTATGACATGTCCAACTACTGACAGATATACTACATGTAAGTCACTTTGGATAAAAGCGTCTGCCAAATGCCGTAAATGTAAGACCTTTACAGTTTACACATCCTAGTCTACCATATAGTTCTATATAGTCTACTGCAGGGACTTGCCCTTAATAAATCTCTTTAATGGTCACTTATTCAGTCTGTGGCATACCTGTGATTGCCCCCATGGCCTTGTCAGTGCAGGTGCTTAAACAAAAACTGAACTGAATTGACCTTTCCCAAGCCCCTTTCACTTGTCCTACCTAGTTATTGTAACTAGGTATGACAAAACACCCATAGAAAGCTATTACAGGAAAACAGACAGTTGACTGTTTATGTCAGATAAAAAAAATTGTCAACTGTTTTTGGAGGACAGAAAATGGGCAGGGCTTGGAATAGGTAAATTGGTTGGCATGTTTAGCCACTTAACTACTATCACACCTGTACAGTGGGATATGATACCTTTTACATGTTGGTTGTGGATTAACTCATTTTGCACTTTATACATATCACTTCCACTTTGGCGTACTGCAGCAAGGGTTCCCACACTTGTTTGTGCCAAATCCACCTAGAGAGTACTAATCTATTTCGGCACCCTCCAAACCAAATGACCCACCAAACCAAGTACCGGTAATGTAATTTTCAAAAATCTATCAAATTTTAGCTAATGCTATACCTGTGTGCTAATGGATAGCTAATGCCATACCGGTGTGTGTGCCAAATATTTTTGAGCAGAACTCTCCAGAATATATGGTGTGAACTAAATAGGATTTCATCCAATCAGGAACAAGTAGTCTATTTTGCCACAACCTTACTCACGACCAATGAGTGGAACTAAAGGTTCACAGGGTACCAATGGCTCTCTTAAGATGATAGGCTTCCTGCAATCTATGCGTTCATTGATTGCAGCGTCATTACAATTTTCATAAATGTTATTACCATGGGAACGGCTCGGTTTTGAAAAAAAAAAAAAGAGAGTAAACTGCAAAATAATCTGTTATGTATATATTTCTGAATGCATTTATTTTATTTTATTTGTGAAGCCAAACTGCCATTGTCTTAATATGGAAAATGATCTCGGACCCAAGGCCATCTGCCAAATGAAAATCTCTCATATACAGCAATGACACATTGTTTTATAAACTGAGCATTTACACAACAAACATGTCAGTGTCTATAGAGCATTAATGATCTCAATCCATGGAGCTAGATATTGCTCTTTATGACTTGTCTAGCAGAGGGGGTGTTATTGCATCACACCAGCTGTCACTTCAGCCTGGCACAGCCAATAGGAAAACCAACAACATTCATGTTAAAAGGCAAAATAAAACATTGAATAATATAAAGCACATATAGATAATAATGTGGCTCATCAGTTCAAGGTCACTAGTCATTGATGTTGTAATCTAACCCTTTTGTTTACTTTTTTACTTTTGGAGTATTTCTTTCTCACTCAGGAGCGCATACTATTCGGCTAAATATGATTTTTTTTTTCATGCTATCTCTATAATTTGACATTGTGTCCCGACGTGTGGGCAAAATAATGAGGTGAAACAGTAAGTCTCTTATGTCATCATTGCAGAATATATGAGACAGACATATAAGAATTAGTTTTATCTCCCTCCACTAACTAAATTAAGATATTTTTAATGTCTGTTAAAATATCTAGTAGAGTTGAATTGTCTGTAGGAATAAACGTGTTTCAGCACAACCATGGGATTATCCAGCGGATGAGTGGACTAATATTTGGCCAATCCCGCTAAACCCAAATTAGTCCAGCACATATAATGATGGCAAATGACTGGTGAGATCGGAAGATCCCCATGATCCAGGGATAAACATTATCATAAAGCAATTTAAACCCCTGAATTGACTTGCCTACTGGATAAAAGCCAAACACAGGTCACTCGGTATAAAGTAACGTGTGTTAACCATATCATCTACTACTGTTAACAGGCAGAAAGGGAAAGATATACTGTAGCATTTGGATGACAATGAAGAACCTCAAGACTTGTCTATCCCTATCTATCTATGCAACACTCTGACGCTTAAGAAGACAGATTGTGTTAAGTGACCTTAATCATCAGCGATATTTTGGGCCATCACAGTGTTTGCCTCAACATCCAGTTAGAGGGCACGGTTGGTTTGCTAAGTGTAATCCATATATCATCCCATATACAGAGCCTCCGCTGCTATTTGCCTTGGGCCAAACAAGACCCAAACGCATATTGATGTTAATAATGATGTCAGATTATGTCATCTGATGTAATTTCAGCATGTGACAAACTAACAAAACATGGATGGAGCTTTAAAGAAGATCACATTGGTTGAATGTTGGCTGAAGCTCTCTAGACTCAAATTTGATTTGATGAAACTTTGAGGGGTTTGATGAAATGTGCTACCGTAACAAACACTGTCTAATAGCAAACTCAAAAACAAATGTAATGCTTGCAGATCAACCATTCAAAGCATCGTCTCCATCATCATTATCGTGTGATTATGCTGCAAGTCAAGTTGATATGCAGAGTGCAGGGGTCAAAAACAATCCAACATGAACACAACTTGAGATCTTTTACTTTTGGCAGATTCAAATACCAGATTTAATTGATTGTAGATTTCATGCAAATATGCCTTTATACTTTTGTGTTCAGATTTTTATATGACTTTTGATGTGTAATTTGTGAAAAATCGCACAATTAGTTTCATTTTAGAAATATATTGTACACTACAAGTGTTTATCACAATTGCTGCGAAACTGTTCAATAGCAGTTTGGTTGTGCAGATAAACTTTCCCAGGCCGCAGATAACCATAATGTTAGACAGTCACGAATAATGCTTCACTGTCATTTTTACATACTGTACCGCCGCTAGCATGGAAATGATGTAACCTTGCAACTACACTATTAGCTAACATTTGTCCTTGTCTGTTTGGTGTGGCCCATTATCCATGGCAGCTGTTATCTGCTCAAAAGTTCAAAAAGTGACTAATCTAATGCTGAGCATTAGATGGCATTTAGGAGTGAAAGAAAAATATATGTCTGTGAAACATGGTGTAGGTACATGTAAGAGATCACTTTTGGAGATAGACAGGCCCCAGACATTCTAGGATTTACTTACTCATTTTAAAACTAATTGAAACTAATTTATATTTTATTACATACTTCTCCTACATTTTCAAATTTAGACCAGTTGCTTTCAAACATGTTGGCCTGAAAATGAAGTGTATCACTATACCAGCGACCTCTGCAGTAGATATAGCGTAGTGCGTTGCAGTCTATGTTTATGTTCCAATATGTGTAGAAACATTTGGATTTGTTTTCAGCGCGCACACAAAATGGACAGCTATAATTTGATAATGAGTGTATTTGCTTACAATTGCTTACACCACCTTTAAACTGCATGCTGGCAGCTTGAAAATCTCTTTTGCTGTTACATTAGTGGTCACAGGAGGACCTCCCTTTGATCAATAAATAGAAATGTTACATATGAATCCATGCATTCCTATAACGCTAGCTAACTATCTATCTATGCATGTTCATTTACATCTACATAGCCTTTCTTGTGGATTTGACATTACAAAATAAAGTGTGGATTTTAATGAAAAGGCTTTTTTCACTATACATTTATTTTAAAAATGGCTAAATTAAAGGATGAATGCAAAGGGACAATTATTTCATTTCAAATAAAGTGTGTGGTGTGATGCTTGTGTTCAGCAACAAAATCCTTTGTGGTACATTTTTTTGCTTTAGGCGTGGATTGTCTTTGTCTATAATTTTAATACATATTTACATGGCAAAACACAAGAATTAGAATTCATTAGTGTAATCTGAGGTCTAGATCTAGATCAAGCGTTGTTTGATTAGTAGCTTTGGGACATTGGCTTTGTAGTGAGTCTGTCTGTCTTGTACTTCTGTCCGTACTTGCCCCCACCACCATCTCTCGTGCATCTGTGCTTCAGGATTAACCTCAACTATCTCAGCTGCAGGTTTTTCCCAAACAAATACCTTTTCAATGTTTTAATTTGTACAAATATAATTTTGTTGTTTCCACCAAGTAAATGAACCTGCCAATTGACATGAACATCGACTTCAAGATCAGTAAAGTACATACCAGCTCCAATGCTGCCATAAAAAGGTACCCTTTGATACCTGAAAAAATATAGCAACAATGTGAACTAAATGTTTAAATGCAAGATATTTTTTATGGTTTGCGTGTTTTTATGTTCGCCATGAGGTCCACACCATGTGCTCTCCCTCTCGTATTCACGAGGAAGTACGTAACAGTGCAGGTGCTGTGAAGTATGAGGTTTTCAAACTTCAGAGGAAGTGGTAGGGTGAATAAGGCAATGTGTCATGCATAACCAGCAACCATCTTATCTGATGATGGGGAACATTTAGCTCATGTCAAATGTAACAAATTTGTCAGTGTATTTGCACGAATTTGGAAGACAGCCTCCACTGTTTGCATACAACAATTCACTAAAATGGATTATTGGTGGTTCATCTGTGTGTGTTGAGAACAAATTGCCACATAAATTGCGTGCCTAAATATTCTGCTTCTGTACATCAAAGAGAAGATAGATTTTTCACAGAATATTTTATCTACTGCTTGATTGATAACTTGTGTTCACAGGCATTAGCAAGAGTCTTCTTAACTGTTCCAGGGTGTGTTTTTGAAAATCAGCTTTAACAGTGGAAGAATCATCACTAGCGGGTCCATTACAAAATTGCCAGTATGAATATTTGCAAATAAGCTTTCACACGTTACAAATGAGATTACCTTTTCAGAGTGCCCTGGAACTTGTAGATGTGAGGATGCATGGATGAAATATCAAAATAGCTGCAAACGTTTTGTTTATCAGCACATCTCATCTTCAAGCAGCATTTCTTTACGGTTTCCTCATGCATACATGAAATAAATAGATAAATAAATAAATAAATAAAAATACTGCTTGCAGCACAAGGAAATCCATTTTGCCAAGCTATGAATTATCACTTAATATAGACATGGTTTAAAGTGCAGTTATATTTTACATTATTACAGTGTTGCTAAAAATATAGTCAGAGATTTCATTTAATACCACACTATTTCATTACATTTCTTCAGAAACACTGATCACAGGTGCACTGCACGTATCCATCCATCCATCCTCATCCGCTTATCCAGAGTCGGGTCGCGGGGGCAGCAGCTCCAGCAGGGGACCCCAAAC
>JAODTR010000019.1:3276869-3297069 GCA_025399935.1 Amblyopsis rosae
ATCACTATCAGGTGAGACCTCGTATCACTATCAGGTGAGACCTCGTATCACTATCAGGTGAGACCTCATGAGACCTCATATCACTATCAGGTGAGACCTCATATCACTATCAGGTGAGACAATGTAAAAGTGGTGTAGCCTGTGTGAGCCAGTGTGAGCTACTTCTCACCGTGGACGTCCCCCCCTCCATCCAGCTGCCCAGAAGGTAGGACGCTTGCCCTCCCTCTGCTTTGCTATATTCAGGAACAGCTTTGACACAGGTCTGAAGGCTGACACCTATTGGTGAACTCATGCCACTTTTATCTGCATGGCTGGGCCATGGTACGCACAGGCGTTTGACTGACACCACTATAGTGCTTGACCTGTAAAATCCTCAAGGGCTTTAAATGTCAGTGTTATACTGTATGTGAACATGAGGAATTATTTTTGGTTTTATTTATTATCAATATTATTATTATCATTTTATATCCTGTGTTAAGGGCGCTTTTGGAATGGAATAGCTCTGTGGATGATAATACCAAGCATATAATTTTTGGCATTTTTAATGCTGTGTCTACAGATAGCCTATACAACGGGTAATTAATAAGTCATCTCTGCAGACAACATTAATTATATGTATAGAAATGTTTTATTACGTGGTTCATTTATTGAATTGTAATTACGTATAATTGGACAATTAAACTACTGCAATTAAACAGCCAGTTCCTAACATTTGCAATTAAAAGGGTTTGTAATGGTACTGTACAGTAAACATCTAACACCCATGAATGTATGTGTGGGACCTCTGTGCTTATCAGTTCACTGTGATCACATTTACTACTACCTTTTATGTACTTATTCAGCCTGACAAGAGGAAAAGGTCTGAGTAGGCAAGCAGACATGGATATTCAAATATTTGGCATATTTATTTATATATTTTATATCAATGTGCATGCTAGAGATGTAAATATTCAAAATGTATCAGTTCCTTTTTTAGAGGTATGTATCATGCTCCATTCTTGAGTGTATACATGTGAATAGAGTGAGAATTATAAGATTGTACTATGACTAATTCAAGTGTTTCATACTTACTATCTATATATTTTATGCTTTTCTATAGTTTCTTTCAGACTTACCCTGGGAGGGAAACTTAATTTCTTAATATCCTGCTGTATCTTAATTACATGTCCTGTAGCCACTACAGACTGACCTCTCCATTTGTCTTAACGTTTCAATCAAATGGATTTATATTAAATCGAAATGTCCTTTTGCTAAAATGTCCTTTTTTTTTTTATTAGCAAATTTTGTCCATGCTGAATTAATGAGTCACTGTCGGAGGGGTACTTTCTTTGACTAATACTTAATTTTCCCTGTTACATGTAAACGACATGTGCCATATCAAGCAAATTGTTAATGTTTATAAATAGGACGCATTATACTGTAACGACAAAACTCAAAAGGCATATTTTGATATAGTATATTCATAGCTATTGTGTGATATATTCATAGCTACTGTCTGTAGATCATAATGCATTCAGAGAGCCAACACACTGTAAATCACTGGTCTAGATCAGTGGTTCTCAAGCTTTTTGACCCATGACCTTTAAAAAAGTGGCTTAGGGAACACTGATTTTACCATACAGCACAATATACATGGTATAATCAGCCATTAACTACAACAGCACATTGAATCCATTGTAGACGTAGATTTGTTTTTTTTCTTCCCAGCTGGTATGCCGTTGGGGTGGGTAGTATTTAGACAGATTATTTGTGAGAAATATCTGACGCTGGTCACCTACAGATGGGTTACCTGTACAGTTACCTACAGTACTGTAGGGTTCTCAACATGACCATGCTGGCATTTTCCCCAATACTATGTTCTCTCTTTGTATTTACAGACATTCTTTTTTCATACCATTTTAGACTATAGGTCTCTCTTGGCAGGTTCAGGCGGCAGTACAAATAGGGCATATTTCTGACTTTAATCTCAGAAATTATGTTTTTATTTTTTTTTGTTTGTGATTTTATCCTGAGAAATTCAGCCCCCCCCCCCCCACAACAACACGTTCCAGTGCATTCCAATCCTATGCAGTTTAGTATAGTACAGTTTCCTTTCATCCTTTTCCTTATGATTGTTAAAAGCGTTTATTGGTATGAGACAAGCCATTAACGTTTTGCTTTTGTTTACCCCGCTCATGATTGCCTTAGATGTTTTAAGCAGCAGTGATGCCCCAAATAGAGGCACACCCTGCCTGTAATGGCTTGTGACAGGTAATCCAAACACATAACATTAGAATAAGCAGCAGTCACTGATCCAGCCAGCTCAAAAGCCCCCACAGGCAATTGCAAGCACTCTTCCTGGAGTTGCAGGATAGTTCAGACTAAAAATATATCTGTCACTCCAGAGAGAAATTCCCAAGAAATTCCCTAGAACATATGGTAAAGACCCAATGTCAGTCATCAATTCCTATGCTTATATTTAATGTTTTGGCTGAATTATTGTGCTTCTTTCACACTTTCGTAGAGACAATGGTAAATACAGCATTTAATAAACAGAAGCAGTTAGGGAGGAGATGGGTAAATCATGCTATTTTACCAATTAATTTGTTGAAGGCTGAAATACATAGTGATAGTAATTGTACAGTTGCAAAATCTCGACAGCAACAATCCAAGAACATTTTTTGTGTGTGAATGGGAAGTGCCTGAATAATGCATGCTGGATAAAATACTGTAAATCCATGTGCGCTGAAAAGCAGGAGGTGAATAGTGCACAGCAACAGAAGAGTTGTCTTTCAGACAGTGTGTGGCTTCTTCTTCTGCGGGTTTCTCTTTCTTTGCTATTGATGTGTGGCTTTCAAAAGGATTCTCTTAAGGTGAGGGTGAAACGTGCTCTGAGACACTGTAATCCAGCCTATAAGTGCTGTGAGAAGTCTTGAGTGGCAAAAAGCAGGGAAATCCAGCGGGCGAATGAGTGCAACAGAGACTTCTGTCTTTAACCTTTTGTTAGGAGTTACTTGTGGAAGATACACTGCTTGATTGCATTGTATGACCCTCAAAACCCCACCTGCTCAGGTTTTAAGATTTGAAGCACAATGTGCGGTGTGGAGAAGGTCCACTGTGTCCAATAATTTGCTCCACACTTGTTGAATTTGTTATGTTTTGACTATCAATGCATTATGTACATTCTGTTCCAATGACGTTTATAATTGTTATTATTAATGGCCTGTGCATGGGTCGTAGGGAGAAGTGTGAGCCACTCCTGTGCTTCACACCTAAACAATCATGTTCAGCTGCGGGAAGTACTGCAGCCGTTACAGACATTTACCACTTGTGTACATTTTAACTTTTTACATGCATATAGTATATGTATTTATCTATTTGTTCTATCTTTTACATGTACGTTTCTGCGGCTGTATTTGTAACCCATGCTTCAGTCACCAGGGTAAATCCAGACACAAATGCAGGACCTGTACTGTGTGTGTGTGTGTGTGTGTGTGTGTGAGTATGCATTCATGAACTGACTTGTGGTGTTTGGTCCTAGATGAAAGGGCCACAGAAGACCCTAGAGGAGAGACGCTCCAGTCTGGATGCCGAGATCGACTCCCTCACCAGCATCCTGGAGGACCTGGAGAGCAGCTCACCCTACAAGCCCCGCACTACACAAGTACGGCACCGGGTCACATTGACCCACACTCAACGTACGCACACAGCTTAGCATTGAAAGGGTAGTCTAGGTGATTAGAGGTACACTCCTACCCACTTTGTTTTAGGGTTTGATCCCCCAACCATGCCTGGCCTACCTATAAGCATTCATATGTGTAATTGTTAAGTTGCTGTAGACGAAAGCTACATTGCATGGCATGAAGGATGATGCACTTTTTAAACAGATGCAGATGTGAAGTTTTTAAGCAGGTGTGCCTGGCATCTATTAAGTTGAATAACACTGCATGGAAAGTGGTGTTTAACCATAGGGAGCCTTTTGTGAAAGCTACAATTGCTTTTATTAATTCTTACTTAATTTTACCTTTTGAAATATTGTGACACAGTCAGTGTAGCAAATTAGGTTTGTGCATTAAGAGATGTCCATTAAGATCAAAATGTGTCTTGACCTATATCATTAATCGATATTAAATGATAGCCTATATAGAGCAATATCTACAAGTTAAAGCCTTGGGCAGTTCACTAAATTGTTTGACACACAATGAATGTAGGACAGGCATATAAAAAAACCTAACCAATTGTGTTTGGAGTTTGAAAGCTCTGAAGGGCTTTTAGACACTAAGATGGTTTTCTCTGCAATGACTATTGCCATAATGCTGCTGCTGTACTACTACTGTATGTAGAATACAATGAAACAATCCTATTACGCTGTTTATTACGGGTCACATTATAGGATACTGTTCATTCAGAGCAACGGTATGGCTAACAAAGTCCCTCAAAAGATCTATGCAGTATGGTGACAGGGCTATTTAATACTTGGTTGTCGTCACTTGACAACATTATCGGACTATACACTTTCTGGCATCCGTTTCTGACTTGCGGACTGATCTGTGAATAATCTGCGTATGTGAACGAAGATTTCATACATCTTGAGACGGCCACATAGACGCCGAGCAGAACATAAGAGAGCGATATTTCCCAGGATAATGGAAAGCATGAAAGCAGGAGGAGGCTTGTTGTGAGGTGCACACGTGTTGTGCACTTCAGTAGGGGCTGTTCAGTAGGGGCCGTAGTGCTGTTCCTACTCTGCTGCTAATGAGAGTGAACACAGAGTAGGCTTCGTTTATAGGGGCCGTCATTATACTGTATTCATCAATGGCAAACGGTACATTGTGGCTACTTAATACTAATCGTGTTGTACCAATTGAGTGTATTTGCGTGTGTATGTAAATAACACATGTTGAGTATTGCCTGGAACAGTGTACACGCAGTTTATTATTTAGTAAGTATACTGTATATTGGGACTGTCGTTTAGCCAGACGCACGCACACACACACACAAACTCTGTATCGTTCACTCTCCTTTTTTTTTTTCACGTCTTTTTTTCCTAAACAAATATTTATACATCGAGCAACGTGTGTGTGCAGTGTGTTATGGCCAAACCCAACGTGTAGCTACCTACTGTGTGTAATTTCCCCTGCGTTGGGGGGTGTGGGGGGGATTAAAGCCATTGAGTGTTAACATGTATAGGTACCAACCATAGACTTTATATAAATGGACAAACCCTCCGTGACGTCACCCTTAGCTTTTCTAAGGAACGTATTTGAACACCGCGCTATGCTGGGTCTGGCTGTCGCCATGATTGCATCATAACTGATGAGTTATAAAAAAAATCACCCCCCGTACAGTTTGCATGAACAGAGAGACTAGCTATAGAGACCAAAAATCGTTTTTTGAACCAGGCTGTAAACATGTTTATTTTTGCTGGAAACTCGAGACATTTTAACATTGGCGTCTACGGGGATTGTCTCCCTTTTGCAGCCAGCCTCAAGTGGCCATTCAATGAACAGCAGGGTTCAGCACTTCCTTGTTCTCAGCACCGGAGGTTCCCGCTTGGAACAGCAGCTAGAGTTCTACAGGTCACAACCCACACCATCTCAAAAGATGCCAACCCTTTTTTCAACATACGTCAGATTTGTTGGTCATTAGCCTTTATTTTTGTGACGCACTTCTTTTGTCTTGGCATCTCTGTGGCAGCGGCAACCTGCTGTACTCTGGTACAAGCACCAGAAAGTCATTCCGCCAGCGCGGCCGTTGAACTCTCTGAATGCGAGTGTGAATGTGGAGAAACATCTCTTGTTTGTTTGTTTGTTTGTTGTCTACTGTTTGCCAGCCTGCGTGCGTGTCCACACACACGCACACAGATGCGCGCGCACACACACACACACACTTGGCTGATACTGATTGTAGCTGATTAACTGTGGTTGACCTCCTCCCCTGTACAGCTGCTCCTGTCAGTCTTCGCCGATGCTCGTTTGGAGCGTTCTTCCACAACACACCACCAGTCTTGTGTAATGGGTTTCACGCTTCAGCGTTGGCACAGCTGCTACACTGTAATCTTCGCTTGTACAAGCACAGAACAACGACTGGCCTTGATTCACCCATTTCCACATGCGCGCAATTACATAGTTGGTACTGTACTACAGAAATGTACTAGCCTCTTGGAGAGCTGCACCTCAAGCCTCTCGGTGGATTCTCTCGAATTTGTTTTTCGAGCAACACCCATACACAAGTTTTCTGCCCAGATGAAATTGGACGCTGTGTTGGAGTGCTGTGCAAACAGTACTGTATGCTGTAATGCTACACTTGCATAAGAACAGTTGGTATTGCTTGGCTTAGTATTCCCATTCGCAATCAAATGTGTTCATAACTTGTTCCCTCCATCAACTTAACAAAATTATCACGTTCACAATATGTTGCTTTTAGTTGCACGCAGCATAAACATTTGCCCGACCCCTACGGGAACACAACATATAACATGCTTTCAGTATTAAAGTAGTACATATGTAAATGTTGTTTTAGTTTGCTTGATTTAGTTTCACATCACAAATGACTTTACAGGAAAAAAAATGCCTGTCCCATCTGAAGAAAGGTCTACACGATACTCTCGCTTCACAATTTAGCAATGCTTTTTGTCCCCAGGTGCAAGTCTGCCATAATCGTTAGAGAACGGACAAGAGGGCAAGTATACACCGAAGCATTTTGAGTGTACAATAGCCCAACTCGCACCACTGCTGCTCAGTACATAGGCCAGTCCAGACACAGTAGATCTGTTGGGGGGGGGGGGGTTACACAGGCCTCGATGAATGTCAAAACAGCGCTGCTGGTGTTTCATGGAGGGCTAGCGAACGGCGAAGCTCCTCACACACTGACCTCTCTGTAGCTGTTCTACTAGTCAAACACTAAATGCCCCATCGCTTACTCCCGTCTTGTGTGGGATAGAAGCAAGCAGGTTGTAGGAATCTCTTTCATCCATTATTGGATGTAAATTAAACGATTGTAAAATACACATGGGACGGTCATGGCACAGCAGTAGCATGTACAGTAGTAGATCACTCTAAGGTGACACATTGTATTATATCAAATAGGGACAATCCAATTCTAGCAACGCAGCAGCTATGTTGATATGTTATAACAGTTCACCATTGATGTCTGCTTGGTTTATTTGGCTGCATTATAAAATTGACTTGTAGAATTTTAATCAGTAACAATATTAATACACTGTTTGTCTGTTGGGGGGGGGAGAGAGAGAGAGAGAGAGAGAGAGAGAGAGAGAGAGACTAATACTAGCTAATCCCTTAATTGATTCTTTGTAGCTATAATATTTTAATTAAAAGCAGGTTTCAGGAAAACTTGAATAGTCTTATTGAATATATGGCAGGACCCTTATTTTGTGCTGAAACTTTTTCCATCCCTCTCCTTGCTCATACATGGTTAACCTGTTCATACAGATGCTTCAAGAGCTCTAAGAATAGATTCAAAAAATGGCATCAACAATGTAAAAGGCAAAGCAAACATGTTTCCTTGAACTGTGTTCAGTAATATGTGTATTTTCCACATTTAGTAAATATTGTGTGTGAATCACAACCCAGTAATCCCCATTCCGATTGGGGTTCATAACAGCACTTGATTAGGGTTTTGTTTATTTCACAAAGGATTATAGTTGAACATTGTGACTCAACTCACTGATCAACTAAGCTTGCATAAACTTCCTCCATTTAAGTCTGCACCCGGCTCTGATTTGATTTCAATCTGATGTGACATCATTTAAATCTGAATTCAAGAAGCTCTCGCTATCTATTTCATCCACACTCTGGGAAAAGATAATGTGCAGTATGATGAAATGAAATATAGAGAAGCCTCAAATCCCCAAAATGACGTACGTGTACACTTAACGTGATGGTGAACTACTGGCCCTACTTGTGCTGAGATATCGGAAGGGTGTTCCGGCTGAGGTCAACTATTTCCAGATGGATTATAAGGAGCGAGAAGCACTCAACTGTCTTCGGGCTGCCTTGTGGTGGCGTCGGAGCGTCAGGGACCGCGGGAATGTGACTCACTCGCAGTCACGCTGTAGTTCCACCTCAATTAGCAGCCATTCAGCAGAGTGCACTGAAGCCATGTGCTTGTATGTGTGGCTCTCTACGCTGCGCAAGAAATGATCTGTGCAGTTGTTAATGTTGTCTAGAAAGATGCCATGCGATAGGCTCTCGGGCACAGTTATGTCAAGAAGTATGCGCACTGGGTGTTGTGAACTTTTGAGGTTATGTATTGTGTACAATGTTTAACTGCAGACTCAATGAGCCATACCCTTGTTTAAACTTCACTAAGTGTGTTGTAGAATTTGCCGGTGTTCTGTCGATCCATCCTACCTTGTCATATTGTAAATTCTACCATTAAATTAAAGTTATACTCTACCAGGCTGAAGTAGGATGGTTCAACAAGTGAAAATAGAAATATTAAATGACAATCTGGCAAAGAGAACATTTACCGACTCAAATTCTACAAGTAAAACGACAATCACTCTAAATTAGTTAAAAACATGCAATAATAGTACTAGCAAGATATCCAAACAATAACAGAACTAGCAAGATATCCAAACACTGTAGAAATCCAGATGAAAGTAGGACAAAATTATGTGAATGTGTCTCAAGAAAGACAAAAAATGACGCAATATGGATGTGTGCATGCGCAAGTAGGACAATCTGACTGGTAGAATAGGAACAATGTTAAAGCCTAACTGCAAAGGGAATATGATTAAAACTGCTTTACAGTATCTATTGTATTAAGTGATTTTGAGATGGAGGGTCATCAACACATTATACACTAGATCATAGGCAATTAGTACAATGTAAATGCAGGCTTTGATTTGTTGCTACTGAATAGTTGTTTGTACGTTCTAGCTGAAACAATCATTGAATGCTCGTGTCAACTGATGATTTGACCGGTCAGTGATTGGCCCAAATAGGGATTAGGGATTTTAAAACGTATTGATTTCAATATTACCACTCTCTTCATTCATTGATCATTCTCGTCCACACTTCTAGATATTACTTAAAAATTCTTAATTGCACATTAAACGTTTGCTTTTAGCGACCTTTTCCAAATATTCGTATAATTCACTAGTCTTGACGACAGCTGTCTTGGTCCCATATGTCTCTACGCTAGGCAGGAGTTTTGTGTTTTCAATTTTGTCAGCTACATTATGGTCACATTGGCTTCATTCCAGATGGATCAGAGAGTCGCGCAGAAGACTGCAACACACTGTTGTCACTTCCATACGTCAGCGGAGGAGCCATAGAATCGCATGTGTTGGTTGTTTTGCTTATCGTCTCCGTTTGCGCTACATCGGAGAGCAGATGTGCATCTCTGAATCCAACTGACAGGGTTCAGCTAAAGCTTGACGGTCTGAGATGCCTCTTTCCACAACTGTGCCCCCGAGGAGGCCCAGCATTTTTACCACGGCGTGACACTTAAATCTCTTTTGCAAGCTGAGCATCGAGGATGTCACTTGCTGTCACAACATGGCAGCGCGGTACGCCCTGGCTTATCTTATGTCCCCTACGGTGAATAATTGGGGTGAACTCCAGACCACCCTGAAGGTGTCTTGACTGTTATACTATTTAAGGACCAGCAGCCTTTCCATTGCACCCCACACGGGCCTTCAGGGCTGGTGGCATGTCCTCAACAGCTTTCACCACCTCAGGAGCGCCCATCTTAAATTGTCCACCAAAACCCGACACGCGGATGCTGTAACTGACCTGGTGTCAGCTGCTGGCTTGGTCATATTGTACCTGTTGGATGTAGTGAGTAAAACGCAGCTTCATGAGCTCTCAAATAGATGAATGCAAACACTTTTTCTTCAAGCTACTGTGTACCGTAAGAGAAGACAACAATGTGTCATCATAACCCAACAATATGCAGCTGGCAGGCATTTTGATGTAAGCGTGCCGAGGCCAGCGTGTACGTCATTGAGTTGTTTCTTTGTTACAACCCTTGAGGGTGAGTGGCAGGGGTCACTAATAGGTCATCACTTTGTGACATTTTGAAGTGGCTTTGTTTGAACATATTCTATAAAGCTGCAAACTAGTTTATAATCATTTGTGGTTTTTAGTGGGTTACAACTGTGCTTGAGAGAAAGCAGTCAAAAATCTACAGCTGTTTATTTTTACGTTGTCTTTTCCTTCTGTTTTTATTACAGCTAAAGTATTCATTTTTATGAATGTATTCCAGCTATGTGGATTATGTTTGGCTATCTGTGTGTGACAATGACACAAGCTGTGTGGAGCTGTATTCTTACTGTGTCAACCAGAGTTGTGACATGCTGGTAATAATGCAAGGAGTTACCTTAGTAAACGCCTGTCCAGGCGTTTAGCAAGCGTATGAGGCACTAGCAAGCTGAAAAAAGCTGCAGTGCTTGACAATGCTAGTCTATCTAGTCAGCTAGCTACATTAATGCCTCCGTAAATTATTAAATGAAATGAAAACTGAAACGCTGAAAACTAAATGTCTTAAAATAATGTAACCATTTCTTTAGGTCTATGGTGACACAAAATGCAGCAAAGGGTTTGCAGAGCTCAGAACAATTTGTAAACCCCAATTGTCTAATTTATTTTTCTACTCATTTGTTTTGCTGCCTTGGGTTACATTTGACCACCATGCAGTCATCCAAATGACATGGAAATCATTACATCAATCACAAACCCTTTGCCACAGCCAGTGTGCTGCATGGTACCCCAACCAGTCTTGTTCATGCCTCATAAAAAGGTCACGGCCAGAGCTCGCTATTTTATGCAATGCGTATTTCTGTCCTAAGGGCTCTATTTGCTTCACCGTGCGGCTGTGGATTATATGTATCCTATTAGAAAGGGGTGACAGAATTGCACCGGGACACAAAGCGAGGCAATTACCTGGTGGTGACGTAGTGTTTTAACGTTTTCTCCTCCCGTCTGCGTTGTATGTGGCTGTTGGCTGTGGCGTCCACAGCACGGTGCACGGTTGTTACAGGACGGCGCTGGCGCCTGTTAACCTTAAGGTCAATCTAGCAGCAGGTTCTGAGTTTGGACAGAGGCAGCCAACTGTGCAGAGAGGAAAGTGCCTGTAGCCCCCCTTCCACCACGTGTTCCGTCAATGTTCATTAGTCTAATAAACTGTGTTGTCTTTATTAATGGGACGAGCCAATGACAAATTTGGCTGGAGTTCAGTTAGCATCGGCTGTCATCGTTAACCTGACTCCTTAGCATTGTTACCAGAGGGGTTGACAAAGCTGTCATTGCATATCTCCTCATCTGCCCTATTACACACGCACACGCATTTCCCGCCATAAAGACAGTTTAATACTTTTCCGTTTGTTATTGTATACTGTATTTTCTAATGAAAGCCAGTGGTAATGTGTCCTTATCTGGAACTACTGCAAGTACAGTATACTGTATAGAACTGATATGCATGACTGTATTGAGGCTGTGTGGGATTGTCTCTATTGTGACTGTTCTCCATTGAGAGAGACTGGTGATTTGCTCATGGCCATGGTTTCAAAGATTGTCAGATTCTGTGCATTAATGCTAACAGTCAATATTGCCTGCCTTGCATGAACTAGGGACAGGAGGAGGTTTATAGAAGAAATCTCAAATTCTAAATGAGTACAATTCTGAATAGAGGCAGAATCCCTCCTCTTCAGGGGTTTCCCCAAGCTTGCCATGAGAAAAAAAAACGACCTTCCTCCCTCATGGTTTGAAACGCAAAGTTAACAGTTTTACTTTAGCCCTCCAAGGTGTGTATAGTCTCTCCTAATCTTTTTTAATGCATCAAAACCCCTTTCTTAAGAGTCTCTGTGAAATTTCACACTTAAGTTGTTTGCAAAGTCAGTCTGAATTATTTTGAGTAAAACTTAAATAAAAAAAATGGAATGTGTTGTTTGTATTTTGTGTGTGAGTAGGTGGCAGGCATATAGGAAGAGTGCTTCAGTATATGTTTTCCATGTGTGTGTGATTTTCACTAGTAGTTCTAATCTTCTAGATATCAGTGTATTGTAGGGCCGACAATAACTGGTAAAAACTACCATCTGCCGTCCTCACGGGGCATTAATCTACAATTGTCAGTTGCAGCAATGTTACACCAGAGAGTTGTTTCAAAACCTCAATTGTTTACTCCCAAAGCAGAAAAGTAGAGCTAAAAATATAGCCATGTGTGTTTTCCTTTTATGAACCTACGCATGTACATGCGTTGAAAATATGAGCTCCACAGCGGGTCAAGGAAAATAATTGCTAGCTAGAAATATCATCTGTTTTACGATATCTTTTCAAAACACCATGTTTTTTTATAGTTAAATGTATGTATGCAGTACAACTGTGCTGAGTCGCCCTCACAGCTGTTTTAAGTAACAATAGCGCCCTGCTGTTTATTCCCTTGGGAGGGCGTCGATGTAAGGATAATGTGGTGGAAAATAACATCAGTATTTTTAGTTGGAAAATACATAATGAGCTCTGCTTTTTGGGTAAAGACATTCTAACTATAGCCAAATGTCAAAACATATCTGCTCTCAATAGTAATTGTGTAATGTACCTTGCCTTTTACTCAGCCTAGATCTTTTATCAAACTTGGTTATTGGTGGAAATGTGATGAGAAGTTTTTGCCCAGTTTCAGGGCACCTTGATCAATTTGGTCCCCTCTAGTTGAATAAAAGTAAACCCCTCTGTCACGGTCACCATAGTGACAATTTTCTGAACGTTGCACCTTTTGCACTGTACACATGGTTTTACAGATTGCATCCTTTGCTTATGGTACGCCAACTACGAAAGGAACCCATTTATTCTCTTAAACTAATTGCTGGAAAATTTGCCGTGACAATGTAATTATTTTCAACGGGCTATTTGCATTTCCAGAGCTCTTTTAAAGTAAATATTACCTTAGGTTGTAACGCCTTAAAGATAAATTAATAATCTGGAGTATTTAAAAACCATGAAACATTTAAATTGAGTAATTTTACTTCCTAATGGGCATGGTTGAGAGTTTTCTGTACATATGCAGACAGACACACTTTTTTTTTTAATAAACATCAGCACTAATCACTGAAACAGAAATCAGTTAGAGCATGAAATATTTCCTGGCCTTCTTATACTGTAGCTCCTTGGGGTATCCCCCAGACTTAGGTTAGATGGGACAAATCTGATGCATGCACCTCTCCTACCAACACATGGGATTCAATTTATCCAAATGTATTATTATCACTGATTTCAGTATACTTAATCATTGACAAAATTACAGCATAAGCATTTTCCATTTTTGTATCCCGCTTAAACTACAAAATACGAGGAGGCACTGGAGCAAAGCTGTGTCAGTCTGCCATATGTATCATCTCTCTGCTGCATACTGTGATTAAATGTTAAGGGAAATCTACTGAAAAATATTTCATGGCCCTAATTTAGAAAGACATCTCATCAAGCTGGGTTGCAGAGGGGTCTAGACTACAAGTGTTCATCTTTGTTCCCCTAATAAAGCGAAATTTGTAATTGACTTGGATTTTTGCCTTCAAGCAATAACCTAACAAGGTTAATGACAGACCCTTTTTAGACTGGCTGAAAGTCTGACACCGATATGCGGCGATTGTAGGAAAACTAGTATCAAGGCAGACACTCAGGGCAGAAGCCAGCCTCAGATGAGTCTTTAACATTATTGTTCTGTACATTGTCAACGACCTTTAAAACCATTGCTATAATTTACTTTGAATTGGCTGTAGGTATCATGACAGTAGACCAAATGCTGCTGGTATGGGTGCCGCTTGCCTTTTCGCAGCATATACAGTACCAACACTACAAATCTAACAGATTTAATGCCTTGCCCGCGCAACCAGCTAGAGTCAGCACAAGTGTCATGTGCCATTGCCAGTCGGCTGTCATTGCGCCCTCTGCCAAACAATTTATCCATTCCCTCCCTGGTTTATTAGCTATAGTTTATAGATGGCCATGGTCAAGACAGCTAGGAGGCTCTGCTGTTGAGTTAGCCTTGTAACAGACTCTGAGGAGGCATGCTGGGTAATACAGAGTCTAGAATTACATTGCCATACCTGGAAGATTCACCAGGATTTATCGTAGACCTGACATTTCTAATTCCTGTGTTATTTCTCTACTTAATATCAGGAAATTGCTGCTATACTTTGTACAGCTTTTTACTTTGGGGTTGTAGTGAATATATTTTACAAAAGGTCTATTAAAAGGGACAGTTTTCAGATGCTTTTTCTTTACTATGATTATTCTATTATTGTTTTTATATTAGTATTATTATTTATAACTCAGTCAGTATGTACAGTATATTCACTACATTATGGTAAAAAAAAATGTCTTTGATTTTCAGAACTCCAGTGTTCCACCAGTAACCAGTCCCAATGCTCCAGTTACTGGGTATAAGCGCATGGTCATTCCCACACAGCCACCTCTGACCGCCACCAAGAAGTCTACGCCCAAGCCCCAGGCTCCCGGGGCCGTCTCTTTGATGGCCGCCCACCCGTCCGGCAGCCCGGTGGCCAAGCCCCCGTGCCAGGCAGCCCCCCAGCCCGTGGCGGCCTCCTACGCCACGGCCTCCACCCCGAGCCAGCCCACCTTCAACGTCCACGTGAGGCCTGCCCAGCCGGGCCCCCAGCATCAGGCTCCGGGGGGCCAGCACTTCGCCCAGCAGCCGGCCCGGAACGCCGGCCAGGTGCAGTACATGCCCGCCCAACCCAAGGGTCCTGATTTCGCCTACGGCCCTCCACAGCCGGGCTTCTCCCCAATGGCCCAGGGGGCCTATCAGGACCAGCATTACCCTGGAATGAGCCACGGTGGAGGCTCTGGCACCTGGAGACCAGAGCCCACCCCGACTCAGGGATACCAGCCTGTTGGACCCAGGAAGACCTACATCACAGACCCCCCACCGAGCTTGGCCCCCTACAACGCTGGCCCCATGATTCCACCCAAGGTAAG
Source organism: Amblyopsis rosae (assembly GCA_025399935.1). Lineage (NCBI taxonomy): Eukaryota > Metazoa > Chordata > Actinopteri > Percopsiformes > Amblyopsidae > Amblyopsis > Amblyopsis rosae. Next base: position 3,291,803 of record JAODTR010000019.1, read on the forward strand.
AGCAGGTTTGACTGTGAGATTCTAGACACTCTGGATTGCATCTTGAATTACAACAACACAGCAGCCTGACAGTAGCTACTGTAATACCACTGTCACAATGCAGCAATGACCTGGTTGAAACGCTTGTTTGCAAGTGTTGATTAATGTTGAACTCTGGTTATTCGGCATGCAGTAGGTCTGCAGCTGTGGTAGTGGGGTCAGATTGCTGTCTGCAGTTTTCAGTGAAGAAACTTCATTGGTTACAGTCACAGACTCTCATAAAATATGATTCATAAAAACATTTATAAATGCCTAACCAAAAATGATGATGCAACAACTACATCTATTGATTCGTAGTGAGAGATATAGTGGTTTGAATGTGTCAGATATAGGTTGAACTATAGTCTTCAGTGTCTGGTATGTTTTGCATGTCAAAAGGGTGGTAGTAATAGGTAGGGATCGGCAACAGATCGGAATTGGACGATTTCCACTCAAAATATAAAAAAAATGTATGGCCGATATGGAAAACCGATCTTTGTTGTCAATTAAATGGCTGTCGCGGGCAATATAGAAAGACATTGCTTTCTTTAAAATAATGTAACGAGGAGTCCGTTTAACCTATCCAAAATCTGTAAAAACTGACGTATTTGACAAACCTTCAGGTTTTTGACTCATCCTTTCCAAGATGGCGGCACTCGTTTGTCAACTTAAACAAATATCAGCTTAAAATCTTGATGTTTTTAATTAAAATCACTTTATTATACATGTCTAAATAAATATAATTGTTTACTTATACTATACTTATAATTTACACTAACTAGATACTGAAATATACACATAATACAACGCATTCTCCAGAGTTCGTGATCCATGAATGAGTCAGCTCAGACTAAGAGTCACGTGACAAAAATAACCCGCAAGTTGCCAGGTTGCATTCAATCAGGCATTAGAGGACAGAATGTGAGGGAGAAAATTATTTTGCAGAGCTTGTCAACGTGTAGAATATATGGAGTCCCCCCGACTTTTCTCAATATTGCTAACACTTTTGGGAACTTAGAACTATGTTGTATAGACTTGATGTTAAACTATATTTTTTAATAGCTTTTATTAACATTTTATGATTTCTGACATAACTGTGTTGTACTTACTGCACAAAATACATTTATTTGCACAAAAATCTATTAGCCACAAATGTGCTGTTTACATATAGGTGCAGGAGTGAAAATGCGCTCGCAGTGAGCAAAAAATGATCTTAAATTTATGAAATATATATCTAAAATGTATAATGGACGATTTTGCAGACTGAAAATCGGCAATTGGTATCGGCCAAAAATATCCAGCCACGCCCATGGTCGGGTCGGTTGGACACCTGACAGATATGGCTCTGAGCTGACCATTACATCAGGTTCATTCAACTATCTAGTTAACCCACTGTCTACATGTGCTATGTTTTTTACATTAACATGTAGCCTGTATAGAATGTGTGTGCTTGAATTGCTTCAGATGGCAATACAACAGGAAGCTGCTTAATGTCCTTTGTTGAAATGCTCAGATAAACAGTTGTTTTAACCTTCATTCACTTTTAACATAACTTTCCTGTAGGGGTATACACCATCTGATTTTGTTTGCATCATAAAATAAAAAACTGTGTATTCTATGTATCTATATAATAGACGCAATGACTTTGTGTCTGCACTTTGGGTCTACATTTTTTATTTATTCATCAGAATGCTGGGTATATTAGGTACACACACCCACCCTGAAATAATGATTGTTATCAAGAGTAGTAAGAACCTATACTAGAGTTAACATAGAGAAGCAATAGAAAATAGACTAGGCTGTACCTTTGAGACAGCTATTCTAATCTTGATGCATTCAACTGCCGACAATCTCTGGAAAGTGCAAGGCCTACAAGTTTTCTTTTAATTCAAGGATTTTTATGCTGGTTTAAAATACAAACCAGGCCTACCAACCTCTGGGAATAGCTCATCAAGGGCTGAATTTGACTAAATATAAATTAGCTTGAACATTGGAGCAAGTATCTTAATAATAAAATAATCTAATTATATTTGTTCAAAACAAAAGTCTAAATTTTTCTCAAAAGCCTACATTTTTCTCGAAAAGCCTGCAGTATGATCCATTATTAAAAACAAAAGGTGGCGTTTAATTAATTTGTGAACATCTCTTTGATTTCAGATAAAAGCACAATTCTAGTGTTGTCTAGTGTGTACAATATGTGTGCTTCTTTCCCAAGGACAGGATATAGCTTAAAAAAAGTATTGTGTTATCTCTTTAGTATTTCAAATTACAGTATATCTATATATTTCCACTACATTGTATTCGCCGATTGCTTTAAATGTGATTTGATGACGATCTGCAGTTTCTGTAATATGTTTGACCCTATCATAATCCTGTTTTGCCAAAATGCTAACAGTTGTTAGTCTGTTTCCTATATTTTAGCGCTAATCTGTTTTCTGTTTGTTATCTGGAGTGTAGCAGATCACGCACTAATGTCATAACAGACCACAGACACTATAAAAGCCAGATTTAGAATGAAAGCGAAATCTGTCAAATGTGCCTTTACCATTGTCAATCTGCTTGCCCCGATGCTATGACATTTTCATAACCGTTAACACATGGGTATAATGGACTTACTCAAAGCATGTTTTGCTTCTTTTTAATCGTGTAAATAAAGCAAAGCCCGGGCAATTAAAAGGACCATTTACTATGTATATGATAATGACCAAAAATCATATGTTAATCATAATTTCTATGTAATACCCAGGGCCATCTCTGTAGGGGGTCTATGACTTTTGATCCTGGATGTGATTTCACATAATTGAGGGTATTCATTGAAGGGCATGCAGTGTCAGAAGTCAAAGATAAACTCTTTGGACAACATTATGTATCTGTACTGTTTCTCAATGGCTTCTCATTGGCTTACCCACTCAGCTCCCTCCCCCTGACTGTTTCCTTACTGAGATGTAAAGTGAAGGTGTAAGAGCGGCTTTTCATATCAACAGGCTTCAAGGACACTTAATTATCCAAATCCACCACTGGTTTGATCTCTATTGTAGAAAAAAAAAATATTAACAGATTTCATGACTGCCGGATAATATAGCATTTTCCACGAGTCTCTCAGTCTTATCCCGAAATTGGAGGAGAGCTAAGCTGGATGATGAATTCTGGTATTTCTGAGCTTGACTGACATTTGACAGAGGAGGATTATTTTGAATTGCTCAATCCCTGCAGCCAGTTAAAGCCCTGTGGAAGGTCATTGACGGTTTCAACTGTCAAACATGTTTACATATCTGCCGCGTCTCTGGCCATCTTGCTGTTTGACCTGCACCAGAATGTGCACAAATGGTATCTGCGTGTGTCCAAAATAGACGTATTCTTTGACCTAGCATTATACAATTTTACCCTGTTGTTGTAGCAACTGTTTTACAGAGCAACAACACATCACCTTAGATGTGAATTTAAAGGTAATATAAGTAATTGTAATTACACGTTTTGTTAAATTCTGCAAAGTGTGCTAGCTGTCCATTTTGCTTATGCGTTGAATCCCAGTCTGGTGTTTCTACACAGCCCTGGGCCTGTAGGAACACAGTGGTGCACACCGCACCACACAACACTATCACAACCATGGCAATGTATGTCCAATTTTGGGGGCAGTTTCGTAGCGAGCATATAGTATGGCATTGAAGGAAACAATGGTTTTGTTTTGATTAGTTCAAATACAGTATGCATCGCTTACTAAAGTCAATGGCATTGTTTACATGTTAATGTAAACATTGTAAGGAGTAATTTCTAGTTAATTAATGGCATTTTTTCTTCAATCGTTTAACAACTGCAATGTGTCTGTAGGCATGTACAAGTTCACTTTATTTAGAGTCAATGGCAGCTATTTAAAAACTGCCCACTACACCAAAGTATGCACAATAGCGTTGCCTAGTTACCTCATTCGCCCTTTCATTTCCATTTTCTGCTCAAACCTGGAATCAGGTGTGAACTCCAGCAGTGTTACTCAGGTGGTTGGCCCTATACTGTAGATGCACCACTGTAGCTACGCTAGCTCAATTTGAAAAGGTATGCTGACACAGTAGGGTGACTATGCCTGCTATGGGTTACCCAGAGAGCATACTGTAGTATTCCAGGTGCATTGTTGCACATGGCTTGCCACTAATAGTGCGGGCTCAGGTCTCATAGACTGGAAACATGCGGCATGACTTGATAGAAAGCTCGTAACATTATACTGTAGGTAATATTACCTTAACTTAATAATTTTACTCCGATTGTTCTGAATGTTTGTGTTGTCCTCCACTGACTCCTTTATGAGTAAATTCTTTTTATTAGAGTTCACGTGGCAACAGTGGCAACAGTTTTAACAATCCAAAATGTTTTCTTTATAATGGTCAAATATAAAACCACCATTCATTTTCAAAAATGTATATCTAATTATCAGCAACTACTGTAGCAGATTTTGAACCTACCAAGAATGGAGGGTTATTCCACTGTCGATATAATTATGTAATAGTATTCATCAGTTTCATCATATTCAATGTAGAACAGCTGACATTAAATAATTGATTATATACTACTTAGATCAGAGGTCTTCAACATTTTAAGGACATATCCAAGGACCCCTAGGGCTGATAGAAACACGGCACTTCTAAAATATTGAGTTGACGGTACAACAATAATGTGTAAGGCTGCCTATAGAGCCATGTATAAAAAAGGCCACTAACTAAGCCATTAAAATGATTGACAAATGCATATATTTATAGCGTAGGTTGTATTTATATTTATGTATATTTTGACATTTAAATTTTTTGAAGAAAATATTTGGGATCAAGTAATTTGGAGGACCCCCTGCAGTACCTCTGAACATCCCCTAGGGGTCCCGGATCCCCTCTTGAAGACCTCAGCTTTAGATGAGGACTTGATGAGCACGCGTGTAGAAGGCAGGGCTATGTCTTTAATGCTGTAGTGATTTGGCATGTTAACATCTACTGCAATTAGATTATTTTAACAACCCCAGATAAATTCACATTTTGTCATAACTAGTATTACATTAATAAGACAAATATTTTACTCTTCTTTAAAGAGTAAACACAGTAGTGCTGATATAAACAATACCAAGCGCATACTAATCTAAACTGTATAGTTTTACAGTGTTTTTATTTTTATTTTTATATACAAGTTTGCATTCATCCATCCATCCATCTTCTCCCGCTTATCCGGAGTCGGGTCGCGGGGGCAACAGCTTCAGCAAGGGACCCCAAACT
>JAODTR010000019.1:3318402-3342669 GCA_025399935.1 Amblyopsis rosae
TGAGTTTTCATAGAAAACATGAAATTGTCTGGGTGACCCCAAACTTTTGAACGGTAGTGTATATATATATATATATATATATATTTAGACACACGTGTATTTCCAGCATGCTGATACTGTATGTTGAGATAATGAAGGTGGATGATTATTTTACCTTTTTCCTTACTTTTCTAAAGTGGATAAACTTTAATAATTGTACTTCAAGTGCTAGGAAACCTATGGGCAAAAAAAATCAGTTGGTATGCATAATATATCCACATACAGTAATTATAACATTATATTATGTGGGCCATTATGATGGCTATCCAGTAATGTTTCCGGTATTTATCGACGTTGGCAATCGGTGGTTACTGTATGCAAGTGTATTTGCATGCATGGAACAATAGCTCTTACACTGGCAAGGCTGGTGTCTTCCTCTCCGTAATTTGAACAATTTGAATCGATGGATCAGATATTAAGTCCTTTCAGTAATGTATAGGAACTCAAACATTTCTAATCTCCATCCTATCTACTTCCTTATTCTCCAGGCTGCTATCTCTGCCTCCCAACCTCAGTCACACCACTGGATTGCAGATCGCAGGTTAACGATCAGTTTCTGTCCTCTCCACTTCCCCGGCTAGCCCCTGCATGAGAGCTTATCGCAGCCTCTTTGAATACACCGTGATGGAGATAAACTGTGCAAACACTCATTAACAATGCCTCTTTGCATGAAGCGGTCTCTGATCGAGTTAATGTTGCTGCAGTGTGCGGCCATTTTTCTCGCCTGATTGTAAAATACTTTTGCCCGGGGTATCAGCCTACATCAGACTCCCTTCCGAGTTTATAAGCATAGTGTGATTTAAGGGGGTGTACTATTTGTACAGATGCCACATCGTGGGCTGCCCATAACACAATGAGTCACAAACCGTGCAGGGTTTCATTCTTACTATGAATACCTTCTGGTTTCCAGGAAAGTGGTGGATGATGTGACAGGGTTTTGCAAAAACACAACCGTTTCTGTGTCTGTAGAGAATCTGCATTCACACAACGCCACTGCCAGACATGCTATGTTTGCTACCATAATCCCTGGTTAATTGAGTCATTCAGCTTCCAGGTTAAATTAATTTAAGGGGGCAGAAAGTTCAAGGCTGCATGCATTTTTTCCCACATTCTGTAGCGATGCGCTCTCAAACAAAGGCTGCTGAGAGAGGCAATTTGAGGTGTAAAACATTTAAGCAGAGCACTCTACTTAAGAGGGAGAAGGCCTACATTTTCCAAGATGAGTGTACATTCTTTCTGTGTGTGAAGCTCTCTGCAAATGCTGTCAGTTACAGTTAGAGACGGTATGTTGTTTGCTATGATTGTTTTATTTCTTCTTCTTCACCCTCTATTTTGCACAAACCTCTTTGACTGGTACTAGTTACTGTAAGTGCGCCTGTTTAATATAATTTGCATATTTGAAGGAGAACAGACTGGGAAATAAATCAATTGTGAGACAGTTTTAGACTGTGCATGTTAGAAAGACATGTCTTTTGTTCAGGGTATGAAGGCAGGTGTACATCAAGGCAGAAGAGGTCAACAAGGTTGGCACATATTGTGAATGACTACAGTTAGTCAACTGATAATCCAGTAAGACATTTGGCAACCCACCTCAACATGAATTGAATATGGCCTTGCTAAACTTACATTCCTTTAAAACTATGGTTTCAGTGGGTAATAGAATGAAAACATTTACACACCGAAGTCGGATAAGCTTGCCAGATCTGCTGGCTCAAAACATTTTAGCACAGTGGGGTGGTCATTGAACTGCTCAAATGTATTATAAAACTATAAATAAAACTATAGATTGAAATAATAAAATACACGTATTAAGATAACTAGAATGAAGACCATTTTATAAATAACATGATTTCAAGACTTTAAGACTAAATGGGAGTTTATAATTAGTTGGCCACTAAATAAATCACTGTCACACCTAGAAATGAACCTACAAATAAAAAGCTTTATTTTTCCAATTTACAAAATGTATCGTCTCACTTTTGTAGATTCTTCAGGAATATTATTATTATTATGGAAAGATGTGTGTATTTAATGTAATATATTCAGCCCAATTTACTACATTCCAACCGAATCACAATCATCACAAATGTTTTTTTCCCCCCCACAATAAATAATAGAGTAATAGTTATTCATGAATTGAAGTCACGTAAAAGTAATTTTACTCTGCCCTGCGGTCAAGTTGCTTTTGGCAAACTCTCACGTCACATAATATTTATTTTTATCGATTCATTCCCAGCCTGTCCTCACATCTTTTCAAGGCAGTGACGGATATATTTTCTGCCAGTATATGAATATCAGTGATTTGGAATGACATTTTCCCAACACTAACAAAGATTTGACCTGCAGATGTAGGCCATTCAAGTCACCTTCCTGGCAAAACTAAAGCAAACAAACTGGAGCCAATACAAAATGTAGCTTGTGAGTGATTCAGTGATAATAGCGGCTGCTAGCATACACATTCTAAACTAGCTATTCTTAGGTTTCTTATGTTATCTGTATCTATTGTCTCCACTTTACAATGTACACCTGCTGTTCTACTGGTGCTGTAGCCCGTCCACGTCAAGGTGTGCGTTCAGAGAGGCTCTTTATTTAAGTTGCCTTCCAGTCAAGTTGAGCCAGTCTGGCCACTCTCCTCTGACCTCTCTCATACTATACATAAAATAATGTACATGTTTTCACCCAGAGCACTCACACCATTCTGTGTAAACCCTAGAGACTCCCAGGATGTCAGCCGTTTGAGATACGGAAGCCTCCCACACTGGGACCAGCAATCGTGCCACAATCACTCACTTCAGATCACTTTGGTTCCCCCGTCCCCGCCCATTCTGACCCCTTGTCCACGTCTGCATGCATGTATTCTCCTGCCATGTGATTGGCCGAGTGGAGATTTGCATTAACGATCAGGCGTACAGGTGTGCCTGATAAGTGTGCAACGCTGCGCTCGTTGCCAGCAAGGCCGTGGGCATCTCTCCAGCCGGGCTGCTTGATTACTGCATGGATGTGCTCATTTATTTCCACCGGACGCTTTAGGTGCCCTTTGATGTGGGTAATTTGCTGGTAAACAGATCTTGTTCAGATAAAGTTAGACCTGTATAGGCTGCCATCACCGCTTTTTTTTGGGGTGGGGGGGGTCCTGTCATGATGTTAATCAGTTTGCGCCCACCTACCTTCCTGTTTATTGCACCCTTCTCGCTCTAGCTTTATGAGAGATGTATTGTGTTTTTTTTATTAAGTGTGTTATAAGTGTGTTGCAAGTACCACAAGGTCATGCCAGAGCCGCTTGTTTTACACAGAAAAAAAAAAAAAAAACACTTTAATCAAAAGATAGGGATTTGCCCACACAAAAACCTTAATCTACTTCTTTTCCTTTAGACAGTTTCAGACAGATCACCAAGGTCATGCAAGACAGTTGCTTGAATGTAATTGTGCCCATTATCTAGTGTTGCACTGTAGCGCTGGTGTTTAAAATAAATGGCTTTTACTCCGACCGGCTGAACTGTCTGAATGATTCTCCGTTCTGCCTTTGTTAAGGGAGAGGCGATCATGCTGCAGCGAAGCCTGACCTGTCAGTCACCAGGAGGTAGTGATTGACAGTACACCTGATTAGCTATACCCAATGCGTCTGTTTTTCTGTCTTACTGTTGGTGCGTAAGTGAAACAATGTACTGTTAACATTCGCTTGTTGACACATTATTGTGGCCCTCTTTTCTTTCATTTTTTCCAATGACTTTTAAGATGCATCTGTTTTGGCACTATAAGTAAATTTAGCATTTATTTGTTGGGTCATGATTTGACCTAATCTTTTAAACAAACCTGTGACCATTTACGTGCGATTTTCAGAGTTTTGAGGGAACCTCCGTTTTGGTAAATTGTTGTCCAAGAGGACGACAGTAGCTCTGAATTTGTGAGTTAAGTTTAATTGATGAGATTAATCCTGCGTGTTCTAGACAGCAAATGGACATTTCCAGAGTTTGCAAGGGAACTATATAGGGGCGACAGCTGTTTTGTAGGGGAGGGTGGGGTGGGGGCTTGCTATTGATGGATGTATTCTACAGGACGACATGCCAGGCTAACACTCTTCCCACTTAGCAAGGGAGAGTGGGGGAGGTGGAGGGAGGGGAGAGCCTGTCGGGCCTACCCGGTGCTGTCATTGGAGGGGGGAGGGGTGGGGTGGGGGGGGGCACAGGATGCCAGTACATGACGCCAGTCTGTTCCGAGCACGGGCAACGCACGGGCGTACGCAGCATACAGGAAGAGGCACATAGCCGCGTTGCCTCCCTGACAACTGTGTGGTTATAATCATGGCTGACTACACACACGCCACCCACGCCTGTCATGCTCGTGTGACTGATATCCAGGTAGTCAGATCCAGAGGCTCGAAGCCGTGCGTGGTGAGATCACCCTCTCCCCCACCCCACACCACCCAAGCACCCCCCACCCTACATATGCTCGACAGCGGCGGCACATTGGACCGTCTGTCTGGGCGATGCTACACAGCTGCTCGTCGCAACGGGGGATCGTGCCGTCACTAACACAACGCGGGACGTTTACTTGAGGGCTGAGGCGCGCCCGTCCCGACAATCCGAAGCGCAATTTTTTTTATTTATTTTTTTCCGCTGATTCGGCCATCAAATATTCATGCCTGACTGCATTAGCTCGCGGAATTCTAATTGACTTCTGTATATGCAGACGTTATTAAGTCGCTCTAATTCCTCAAAGGAGTGAGCCAATTACATAGCACTTGCGTGAATAGGATTTCACTTCTTAGCACTGCTGCAGCCTTGCCAAGACAATTATGCATGTGTACAATTGTACTGTACACGGGGTGTCAACGACTCTCAATCACGCCATTATTGTATTATTACTGGACTGCATGGTATAAATGCCATGCTATCCATTACAAGCAAAGTGAATGCGTAGCAGCTTGTATCTAAGATTGTCAAGGGAATTACACAAAACAACATGCCCTCTAAAGCCCCCCTCCCCCCAACAAACTCCCCCCTCCAGGATAGGATTCAACAGGAGAAATATATCCGTGACCCAGAGCTGACCCACCACAATGTCGCTCTAATTCCATGACATGGGAGAAGAAACGCTAGGGTCTTTTTGTCAGTGTGTCTCTGTAACTGGAGCAAGCAGGAGATATAGTGTCCAGAGGGGTCACATTCTGCTACGGAGCTGAATTTAAGACAAGGAGGCAGATGAGCAGGCCAGTCACTGCTCCTGAGCTGAGGAGCTATAAGAGACCCTCGCTGCTACCTCAGAACAGCCAGGGTCTGTGTGGCACTGGATGAACCGCATGGTGCTTCTGGGGATTAGTGGGATTTGCGAGATTTATACTCTTGCGTTTTTAGTAATAATGTAGATGGGTCTAGCAAATCTGGACATTACATATGTGGCCACCTATCACCTGTGCTGTAAAATCAAAGGGGATATGCCAAATGTGTCTAAAAGAAGTTTAACTTAACTGTATTAAGTTATCATTATTAAGTTCCCTTAAGGTATTAAGTTAACTTGACACAAAATAAACCCAACGAGTGTGTCCATCTGTAAGTGCATGTAATTAGTTATATGTGGTGTGGGTTGTATGTTAACCAAATAAACCAGAAACCAAACAACACAGTGTGTGGAGCCAGGAGGGAGATAGCACACTTACAAAACTCCACTGGATTTTGTCCATATCATCTTTCTGTGTTAGAGTTCATGAAAGAGTAGATCTTTTTTGGTGGATTTAAATTATGTTTGAAAGCATGGCATTAGACTACAATGCTGAATGTACCTAGACCATAACACTCTTAGTATAAGGGCAGGGGCTCAGGTAAACAAAAGCCAGTAGTACTAACATGAACACTGCACTTTCGATTTTGGGTTTCTCAAAAGCAGCTGTTCTCTAGAAGCAAATATTATCTGATGTGATATGTGTAACTGACATTATGTAAGGTTGGAGATACACATGTCTGGTGTAAATTCTGTTCTCAGCTTGCAAAGACTTATTAGAGAGGAGCAACTCATATAGGTGATGTAAAGTTCAATATCAATAAACCAAGGTTCTGGCAGGAGGCCATCCCATTACCGCAACCTCTGGCCATCCATAACCCTAGTGTGTATTTATTATCTAGACAGGCAGGCCAGGGGAACTACACCTTGCACTTTGGGAAGCCGAGGCTGTTCCAGGTCAGACATTCCCAGCCTCTGCACACTCAGCCTAGCATATTCATCCACTTATCATTAAAGTGTTAACTTGGAAATAAAATGTTGATACGCTCAAAGCTCATTTCCTGGGAACAACTGCTTTTCAGCCACTTAAAAAGCAATTATTGATATGAAATGATATGTAAATTTAAGTTAAGTCAAGGATCTCCCTTGGTGACCAGGGTGCGAGTTAAACTCCAGGGACAGAATGATAGAAGGTTGTTCTCTAGTTAACCTTCACAGAGAGACATGAAAGCGCGGTACATGAGTGGTGACTTCACAGCCTCAGTAAACCTTAAGCTGAAAAGAACCCCAGCAATGAGCTAACACATGTATGTAGTGCAAGCATAAACACAGACCTCCACCACAGCACAACTTGGCAAATAATATAGTTCTCATTTAAATGAGCTCTGACATTCCTTCAGCAAGCAAATTTCTGTACTTTTTGTTTGTTTCTTTGTTTTCCACAAACTCCATTATCTGGCTGAGAAGTGTGGAACACAAGCAGGAGTTGTATGTTTTTGTTATTTTCCACTTACTAGCCACGGCAATGATACACTGCCTTGTCAGAAAACATGCAGACAATTTACGTAGCATGGCTCCCAAAGGCGTCTGCAATGCTTCTAACGTTCTAATATAACAGCTTGGGTTTTAGTTTCATCTGTTTGATTTATCCATGGAGTTGATCGCTGATCTGTGAACACTATTTGCTGAAGACTCTTCAAGATGTCTACTGTATGCAGAGAGCTGAAACGCAAGAACAATCCAGGAGCACATTTATTCCCATTGTTATATTGAATAAACGGAAGAGTAAATTATATGGCCTTGTGAAGAAGAAAATAAACGTTGAGTACTTAAAAAAAAAAAAACATGCTACCAGGAAAGTTAAGGTTAGTTAAGTGGAGGCAATCCAAAAAGCTTTCAGCAAGTAGCAGTTCCACAGTAAACTATTGTCTAAAGTAAACTATTAACCAAGGGTATTTGTCACATTTTTGTACCATTAAGAATGTTTAGAAAATCATTCTTAATGGTACCATATCCCAATTCCCAAAGTTATTTTGGACAGACCTTTTCTCTTTTCAAACTGAACATTCTGTTGTAGTTGATGTAGCACTATTCAAACATGCCATATATGCTATATACTGTGTGAGTGAGAGAGGGAGATGAATACCAAGAGGAGCGTTAGCTAAAAGACAAGTTAAAAATTTTTCTAAATTAGTCTAGCCCTTTCAGGCAACACAATTGGAAGATAGTCACTGGCATTTAACGATGGCAAACTAGAGAAATCGTATATACAATGTATATATAAAAGTGGCTGAATGAATCTTCTGCCATTTATTCTTGTTTGTGTTCTTTTAAATGGAAAACAAAACGCCAATTATATTCAGCCAATTTATTTAGTATGTAGGAGAGTCACGTAATTCCCATGGCTCGGGACATGGTCTCTCTTATTCATCATTGCCCTGCAAAATATATTAAATCCAGCAGGGCTTTGTTCTTTTGAATATGCACTTGTTGGATATGATTAAACCTCCTTGAGCTTGATGTAGCGCATGTCGCACGGCCTGGGCTCAGACCAGCACATTCTGTGAGAGCCTGGATATAAACTGCATCAAGTAATCTGCAAACCTGGCCGATACAGAGCACAGTGTGCCAACACATAAATTGCGAGCGTTCTCGCTGATCTCAAGCCACCCTCCTGTCAGGCCCGCTTAGCCGGTGTAAAACATTTGTTGATACCAAAGGAATACAGTGGAAGCCATGAACAACTTTACACTGGCAATATATGCCACTGTAGATTTAACTTGGTTCTATCTACAGACGTGTTCAAGTACAAATACTTCTATGTCTGTGTTTATGGAACTCCATTGACGTTTAATCTGTTTCGTTTATTATTTTGATATTTTTTCAATAGTATACATTTTGCATACATTATATACTAGTTGAAATCTAATAAACTCAACCCTTTTCACATGCATTACTAGTTCTAAGAAGATGATCCTTTCTTAAAATCGAAAACATAACCTTCTTTGCCGCAGGTTATGTTTTCTGCTGTGTGCTGTTCTTTCCTTCTGTTGCCTGTGTGTGTGTCTAGACTAGACAGACAATCAGGCATGTGTAGCGTGTGAAGTCCTGTGCACGGGGGGCCTCTTAACGCTCTGCCCCTCTCTGTGTGTGTGTGTGTGAGAGAGAGCCATCACAGCCATCACCCTGACAAGACAGACAGCTGTGTGCGGGAGTCAACCGGTGAATGGCGGGGAAGCCGGGCGGGCATCAGGCAACACAGGGACGGGAGACAATCGAAGCCCCGAGTAGGAAATTGAAACGTCTTCTAAAAGCGGAGGGGGAGGAGGAGGGGGGGGTTACAATTGACTGTCCCGCACTGCACTCCACTCGCTCGCAGTTCAGCAGGACGTGCAACCTAAAATCTTGCCTAGACATTTGTTTAGCCTTCTGGGCACTTGGGAGAGATGCATGGGGCATGGAAAAAAACAACTACATGTGCTTCAATACATCAGTTATGCGAAACCCGGACATCTACAGACATATACAGCCCTCTAGTGGTAGGTTATAAGGGCTCTACTGTAGATATCCTGCAGAGAGGGCACAGAGAGTGGGCAATGGAGAATGATCTTACCTCTCTGGAAGATGTAGCCAGCCGCGAATCAAAGCCTTGGACACGTTTGATGTTATGTATTCAGTAATGTATTACATAAAGTAACTACATCGCCACTTTGTGCCTTAATCACTACAAATTAAAGTCCTTGTACGTTGTAACCATAAACGTTTCGTTAAGCAATCAGGGCTCTATAATGTTACCATCTGATAGAAAAAGAAGACTGTAATTTTGTCTTTTGAGTTCTGTACTCATTACAATGGCCTGGAGCAAGTATTCGCTGTAAAATCATATGCTCTAGTTAAGTTAAACAAGGCCAAGGTATTCCCACATGAAGAGCGGATGAGAATAAGTGGAAATGCAGACAGATAAGTAAGAGTTGATATGAGGGCTACATTGTCTCTCTCTCTCGCTCTCTCTCTCTTTAGAGTGGCGAACCTCGAGGGCTCGGTGCAGGGAGCTCATTAAAAGCTTTACTCCACTTCTAGAATCGAGGAAGATTGCACGTTGGACATTGTTTACACACAAACGTTGCCCTGGGAATAATGTTTATTTCTATTACAGTGTTGGGTGGAGGGGGCATTGAGGTGGAAGAATATAGATAGAGGAGCTTACTTTATGCCGACATTGCTTTTCTCATAGGAGTGCTTCCAATGACCCCCCCCTCCCTTTTAAAGCCACTTTGAACCAGAGTTGTGCAACAGCTGTTTACACACCTCACCCTCATCGACACATGGCCTACTAGTGTCGTAAACAACGAGGCCTGGCACTCACAGAGGGCAGCATCACGTTTGCTCTTGCAGCCAGCCTCGCGTTGCGTGGTTGAGCGTGTCTCGTTAACATAAAGAGTGCAAATGTCATCGCGGCTTAGCGCTGCGCTACGCTACAGAGCGCCCGGCCTTCCGGACGACGGAGGCCCGGGGCGGTGTAGGCTAACCTCGGCTGAGCGGTTGTCAAACAGCGGGCGAAGGAGGGAGGGTGAAGCGGTCGGATGACAAAGCGTTCTGTTTGGAAAAATTGCGGCGGGTGGTGTCACGGGCGAACCCCCCCCCCCCCCCCCCGCCCAGTCGAGCACACGGCGGAGATGAAGCGAACGGAGATCCAGGAAATTCCTGAGCAGAACAGCCGCAGCAGGAGCCAGCCGCCGGCTCTAACATGATATATCCATCCGCCTGTAATTGCGCTGCTGTTTAGAGAGGCAATCGTTATTTATGAAATATTGAAATAACAAATGGCGTCTCCCAGTAGATATTAAGAAGAGGGATGCCACAGATAAGTCAGAAGCAGGCGGCAGTCACATCTCCCTGTGGGCCGTGCGCCCAGTCGCCTGGCTAGAGAAAACCTGCAGTCATCACAAAGTGGAAGTATTTACTGCTCACACTCTCGCATGTAGGGGGAATAGAGTGCGAGTGAGGCCAACTGAAAAATGGCTGTGTTTCTGTTTAGAGGAACCGCTAATCAGATTCCTTCAGCTTCAGGGGCGTTTGAGGGCAGGCTAGCTAAAAAGCCCTTTCCAACGATTTATTTGGTGCATGGGCAAGACGCATTAGACCACTTTTGAGCATAAAGAATGCCATTTAAAAGCCTTTTGTGCTCAAAAACGCACAAGTGTTGCACAGTCGCCGGTAGAGATAAATGGTATTAACAACACAAATAAATTAATAATGTGTGTGCGCGCAGAACACCCTGGAGACCTGTACCATCTGCAGTAAGCCAATCATGGAGCGCATCCTGCGAGCTACGGGGAAAGCCTACCACCCCCACTGCTTCACCTGCGTGGTGTGCCAGCGCAGCCTGGACGGCATCCCGTTCACCGTAGACGCCGCCAACCACATCCACTGCATCGAGGACTTCCACAAGTAAGAGTTACTGAAGAACGAGGCCCTGTGCTGTGTTGATTGTTTTGTTTACTTTTTGTTTTGTTTCCTTTGGATGTTCCTGATTTGTCTTGTGTTGTTTTTTTTATACTCTGGTTTGTAATATATACTAGGACCCCCTTGAAATTGAGATGGTTCATATCAAGGGGGTTGTCCTATTGCATCAACTTGTATTAAGTGTTTATCCTTTACAGCAGTGGATCTGTCACATGTTGTTTTAAATCCAGATTTCTTTTTTATCTTTATTTTTGTCAATAGAGTTTCTGCAATGCACCCACAATGTGTATATTTCTGCGGCTAAAATGTGTTCCTAGTTTTTGAGCTATGAATCTTTTATTTTTTGGCAGAAAATATTTGCGAATACAAACAATGCACAAACAATTGTACAAAATACGTATGTCCCCTTGCTGTACCACTGAAGCGTAGTGAAGTCTCACCAGTGTCAGTTTACTGAATGCAAGCATTATCAGTAGTTTAGTAATTGTTTTACCCACAAAAATTGCATAAGTGTCTGTCTTAGGGAAACGGATATATTACTCAGTCACCATACGGTGGAGAAGTGTAAACGGCATTGCGTCTGTACGTTTTGAGTAAGTCTTTGGGCTGCCGTTTAGTCTTACTGTGTGTTCTCCATAATGTGGCCCTTTGTGTCGAGGAACAATTGCGTGTGGCCTGAGCTGTTTTCCCTAGTGCCGCTTGTGTATTTCCCGAAGCCACAGACCCCGTTCGCTTCCTAATTCACAGCCATGCGTTTATTCATTACAGGAAGAGCCTGTCTCACTTCCAGTCATCTGACGAGGAAGTGAAACCTCCGCATGTGTCTCTCATATCCTCTCTCGTAAACCTGGCCCCTATTGTTAGACAGAGCTTGGTTTTTCTGAGGGGTTTTCAGGTCAACCCGATTCAGAGGCGGAGAAACCTGTTGATAAACAAAGAACAAAAGAGAGCACTTTGAGGGCTGTGTTGAACCCTACCAGAGCACTTCTTCCAGTGTATTGAAGAAGTGCTGTGGCCGAAAGTACATTTGTTGGGAATTATAAACGGTTTGCCGCTAGATTTCATACCTGTTTCTCATTCCTTTACCGTAATGTAAACAATGTAACAATTTGCTAAGTCGCCACTTTAGAATTGACGTCATGGCGGTTCGACGGAGCATGACCTCGCATGGCTGACACCCTGTGTTCTTTGGCCCGTTCCAACA
Organism: Amblyopsis rosae; assembly: GCA_025399935.1. NCBI lineage: Eukaryota > Metazoa > Chordata > Actinopteri > Percopsiformes > Amblyopsidae > Amblyopsis > Amblyopsis rosae. The sequence continues at coordinate 3,330,329 of JAODTR010000019.1, forward strand.
GGAAGTTTGCTCCGCGCTGCTGCGTTTGCTCGGGGCCGATCATGCCAGCGCCGGGCCAGGAGGAGACTGTACGCATTGTGGCCCTGGACCGCGACTTTCACGTGCAGTGTTACCGCTGTGAGGTGTGTATCATGTGTGTGTGTGTGTGTGTGTGTGTGTGTGTGTGTGTGGCAGCAGTTGTGCAAACAAGACCATGTGTCCATGGGGGTCTCAATATGACAGGGCTTCGAGGAGGTGTTTCCTTCCTCCTCTCTCCCCTGCAGACTAGGTGGCAATTGGGCTCCACTTTATTACAAATGCCGTGTAACCATGACCAATGTTAAGGGAGTGAGAAATAAGAACAGATTTCAATTGTTTGATTGGTAACGAACATTATGTGCATGGCTCAAAACAAGTTAAATATATAAGCTCACAGTTCTGTAAGTAAAAGCAATGCATATTTGTTCAGTCAGCAGTCAGGCCAATATGTGCACAACAGTATAATAAAGCTAGATAAAAATGTTTAACATAAAACAGTATTTTACAGCTATTAAAGGGTTCAAAACATCTTCACACTTTTACAATATCATGTGTACAGTCATATTTATGAGAATCACAACTGACATACATCCATAATAACTACTGGACCTTCCAGGCAGACTTGAGTAAAACAACAGGTTTGACCGTTTAGGCTTCGCTGGAGCAGGCTCACTTTTAATTTGACATTGAAAGATCATTGTTAAACCATTGAACGCCACATTTTGGGGGCGCCGGCCCAGCCAGCGCGGCTAATGATGCTGTTTATGTTTGTGGAGCCTGACAGACTGTGTGTGTCTCGCAGGACTGCGGCTCTCTGCTGTCTGAGGGCGACAACCAGGGCTGCTACCCTCTGGATGGCCACGTACTCTGCAAAAACTGTAACAGCAGCCGCATCCAAGCCCTAACCGCAAAGGCTACCACTGACCTCTGAACGACCCTCAGCGCTCGCTCTCTCTCTCTCTCTCTCTCTCTCTCTCTCTCTCTCTCTCTCCTCTTTCACAAGCACACAAAGCTTGCTCTCCTCTGCCTCAAGTCTATAATCCATTCTAACAGGAAGTAGTATTTCTGCACATGCATACCCGACGGTTGTGTTGCGAGTGCAGCAGACCAGATGTTTTTTTTTGTGTACGTATTTCGGCCGCGCTCTTGTGCAACCGTTCCGTATTTCCGCATTTCGTTTTAAGCAGGAAGTTGGTAGGTTCTGATGAGCAGGAAGTGCGCCGCGCATGTGAGCCATGCCGCGCCGGCGAATGCCTTGTCCTTGTTTACCAGCTGTAGGGATGAAATCAGCACATCCAGTACCCTTTGACATGTGGCCTTGAGTATCACAGCAGATGCATTGGAATACATGTAGCAGAATTACAACCATGTAATTCATGAAAATGTTACTCATATGGGTTCATACAATGCAATCTCCATTCCAAAGCAGCAGATTTAGTCAATTCTAATATTGTATAACCAGCAGAAGCACACACTGAAGCTTCTTGTTGCACGTCTGAGGCAGCTACTGTAGCTGCAGTTCTAGTCTCAAAGCTTTGAAAAGCCAAATATTTTGTTTTAATGTGCCTTTTACAATATAATCCTAAAATGCATATCCCTTGAGACTGTAAGAACAACAGGCATCAATTCTCAGACTTAAGACTAAATGATGAATAAGTAGCTGTTGAATGCAAATTCCTTTTGTCATTTCCGCAGGTATAATAACCTGCCCTGCATAATAATATTTTTGCTGTGCAGTGTAATTTTGACATTCCATACAGGTGCGTACTGTCAAATATGTGTATGTAATTGCTCTTTAAAATTACAAAGGAAATGTTTTTATTCCTGTCTTTAAACAGGTACATTCATATGATACATTCTTTAAGGCAAACCCATTGGCTTAATATAACTGTATTTCATAGCAATATTTAGGTTTTATATGCGTAGATTTAGATCATTGATTGTGCTTTAAGCAATCTCGTGGATGATGGATTTGAGATGGCTATGCAATTTTGTAATATTAATTGCATTGACACTTTATTAAGATATGCAGAGTTTGTATGCATATGCAGAACATATTTAAACTGTACAGCGCTGAAACAGTGTCCTTACAACCTTTTAGTTAAAAGATGTAGCATGCTGTTGGGACTGGCCTTTATATGTGAATGTCTATGTCACTACGTTTGTTAGCATTGCTTTGAAGCATTGACACTGTTTTATATGTAATGTGTTTAGATTAAGGCATCATGGGGGAAATAAGGGATTTAGATCATCCACAGTATTACTGATTTTAGGATTTAGTCATTTCAAGAAACAATTATGTATTATTCTAGTTCTGTCCATTTAAACTGCCATATCCTAAACAAAATCACCAATCATAGCATCTATTTCAATTTTATACACTATAATTCACATAACTTTTGTTATTAGGCTGATTTTAATATACGGTCATATACACTATATAATGAAATAATAATAATAACCAAAGAAAATGTCAAAACAATCCTGATATTTTCCCGGATATGTTCCCCCAGCCTTTTTCTTTCCAAAAATATAATAGGAATACCATTTGTACCTCATTATATCCATAACAGATAGGCTCTATTGTCTATTTAACTGAAGTCCCAGTCACAAGCTGATGGCTGAACATGTTATTTGGTTACTATGGTACCGAACTAAAGAAGGCACGGGCATGCCTGTTTAGGGATATTGAGCAGCATTTAATATACCTTGCAAGCTTTTTCCACATATCTTATTTTACAGCAGAATGGATGAGGAAGCCCTTACAGTACAGCCTGAACCACCTGGAAGTAGGCAAAGAGGTCAAATATCATTTGAACCATTTCAACAGGAATAAATAATACTGTATAACATTCCAATTCAAATCTTTTTTTCCAAGGCCAGTGTTCTCCGAAGAGTATTGAAGTCAGAATTTATTCCATTATTCACAAGTCTTTCTCCAGTGCTTTTGCTCTGTAGGATTATAAAGCATGCCACTGTAACACCATGCCAGCATTATTGAAGGTGCTGTCATCCTTAGATAGTCCATAGCAACGCACAATGGTATTTAGTTGAATTGGGTCAGCAGCAGAAATGCGAAATGATTTTTTCTTTTTAAACATTAGTTAGCAGCTATACTATAGATCTTTTTAACAGTTACTATGTTGCATTCACGCATGCATGTATGCAGTTCTTAATGCCTATTTTATACCTTGGGTCTGAATGCATTTGTTTGTTTCTTTGTATAATGTATGAATGATGAAAGGCTTTGATGGTATCAATAGCTATATACAGTATACGGTTCATCACTTTTAATAAAGCATGGACTTTAAACAGCCCTGAACAGTGTTAAATATCTGCTTTTGGCTGTTGTCTTTGCAACTTTTAAATCTCAAACGGTTTGTATTCATGCACACCTCCCAGTTCTTTTTTTTTTTTTTTTACTTTACAGATTGTTTACTTTGTCTTCCTTTTGTATTGAAGTGCCTTTGGGTAATGTATGTGCCTTTGGGTAATGTATGTCAAAACCCAAAACGTCAGTGCCTTGTTTATCAGAATAGACAGCAGATGCAGGCTTCAGAGCTGTAATGAGAAACACATAACCTGTTCTTGATCTTGGCCATCTAGTCAACTGTCAGTTTCCCCCTTTTTTTTAATCAATAAAAGTGTTGCAATGGCCTTGCCTGTTTTTCATTATTTGCAATGGTGCTGATTTGGCGATGGAGATGTGAAAAGCACTCCATCACTCCAGTGCCAGTCCTGACCCGCATACCCCCATGCCCTCACATCACAAGCGCATCTCCCTCCTGTTAACACTGCCCCTTGGCAGTTTGCCCAGGTAATGAGCTGTCTCATCCCGGCACCCTCTCTCACACGACCTCCTAAGCAGGCTACCTGCAGATGAAAGTGATTCTCCTACAGAACTTTAACCCGGAGGCTTGTTGAATCTCTTCAGGAGATTTTTTAAAGCTCTTCAGTGCCAAGCAAACTGCCCGTGTGCTTCCACAGCTCACATTCGTTTCCTCTGGTCTCATGCGGTGACTCTCACAATACTCGTTAGATCATACAAATCACCTGGTTAATAGAAGTCCTGCACTTGGGAATAGTATATTTGCACATCTGGGGCAACAATCGACTGTAATTACTGTGCAGGTTTACTTTTTCTGTTTGTGGGGGTTTTTTTATGGCCGCGGTCACGAATGCTAAATGCACTCGGCTATGAATTGCGCTTCGTGCTTGAAATCAGCTTGATGGAGTTGATAGAATAATTTAAAGGCCGCCTCAAAGACCTTTTTACTGTGGCCTTCTAAAATCCGCTTGATTCAATCCTTTTCATTTGCCATCTTTACTTGCACCCTGCATCTCAGCAATAAGTCACTGAGTATTTCAATCCCTCTCCAGTGTATAAAAAACCGCAAACCAAAATATCAAACTCCCCATAGATTGCATAGACTGCCCCCCATGGATAAAACCTAAAAGTTTACATATGTAGCCTATATCATTTCAATTATGAGGCAAAAGAGCCTCTCCCAGTTGCTGGTTCATTACACCATTATTTATTTGACCTCGAAAATTCAATTTCTTTTAAACTTGTGATCTAATGCTTAATGCTCAGGAACTCCAAAGTAACGCTCAGCTCACCGTTTATGTTTGAAACAAAGTGTTGCAAGCCGTTAGAGTCTGTGAGTGTCAGGCACTCATGTTGGGGAGGGTCATGCAAACCAAAACAACGTTCTCAGCCAAATGGTCTCGAGCTAATTGAGAAATTGAGACGTGACCATATAAAGTAAATGCAATCCATTTATTATTGAAGTATCTTTATTGCTCTTCTGCTTCTGACATCTGGCAAGCTGAGGCCAAGCAAGCACACATTTCTAATCTTCTCTCCGCTTGTAAACCTGCCAGTTATGTGAATATGTGCTAGTACTTTTACTGGAGCTAAGTGTATCTGAAAGGGAGAGAGGGAGAAGGCCTGGAGCCAGAGACTTGCTTCCCTGCACAAAACTATGCTGTTTACAAACAAATTGATGACTGATGAGCCTCCAGCTAACATGTACCTTCCCATTTTTTTATTAATTCTATAGGGCAAATGCTCTGAGGGGGATGCCTTGGCATTTTTGAATGGCTTGTTCTAATACACAGAATAACCTGCATTTTATTTACCGGGAAGGGATGAGCGGGGCAAAAAAATGACCATTATCATGCATATCTTGAGCACTCGCACTCCACTTTAAATGAAGCTGTCATATGGTTGGATTTACATAACATTACAATATGGGTCAGCGTTGCAGTGCTCTAAGCTCAGCATTATTACCTTTTTAAAGATTCCTCCTGTGCATTTGCATCAGGAGCATTGATTTTGCACATCCTTGGCTCTGCTAACGGCAGTGATGTAATCACTGAGTCGGTGTTGCCTCAGTTTGCGTTGGATAGCAATGAGACATGAATTCGAGCCATTCTAATGCTCGAACTGCAGAGGCTCTGTAAATTACTGGTGCTGTAATGTTTCACAGGATTATATAGGCCCTTTGGGTTTTCCTGAATTCAGAGTGAGTCCCCTCCCATCAGTCTTAAACTTGAGGTAAACCCTTAATGTTGACAATGGTTTGTAATTTTGTCCACTTATCTTGACTCATATCTACTGAAAGTGTAATGAAGCATTTTCAGAGCTCTACTTTTTTACCAAATTCACAATTTTACAGCTGTGTTGAACAGCTTCATAGAACGTCATGCAGACTTACGTATTTTCAATATTCAATAAACACTTTTTAAAACAACATGAAAACTTAGTGGATTTCTAAATTAGGTTATGTTAAACATATGATTTTAACCATTGTAAAATATAAATACAGTTGTAAGATCAATTATTTTTAGCCTATTATTATGCACACATAATAGAAGAATATGGGAGTAGGTATAGTATTGGTCAAATACTTCAGATTTGTTTCTTCAGATATTTGCTACTGTATATAAATAATGGACCATACAGTATTCCTCTGGGTAGTCTACCTTTTTAATAAACAATAAAAAAGGTAGACTTAAAAGACAAAAAGCACCAGAAACAAGTCCCATATTTCTCATTGGCTTAAATATGTCATTTTAAAATATGGTAGGACTTGTTGTGCAATGCCAACAGTAAAACATGGGGGAAAAAATCTTATATTTGGAAAAAATTATATTAAATTATATTTGGATTATCATGTATGCCTTCTGGGGTCATCTTATACAGTGCAGCCATTGTACATTATACTGTAGCTAGAGAAACACTATTAATTTAAAAGCATTTTTATTAACTGGGGTATGCTGTCTTTACCTGCAGTTAAGAGCTCCATCTGATTATGAATTTCTCACTATTTATTTAGTCAAATCTAGCAGATTAAAATTAACTGTACTGAGCTCATCATCTGAGCTGTGACTCAGTCTAGCCCATACACAGATGGGATCGGGTGAGGAGAGGTCGGGCAGAAATGATTCCACACTGAGTCATGGGACTGAGATGGAATTCTTCGAAGGCCGGCAGCAGCTTTCCGCATCCTTTTAATGTTCTATTCCCAGCTGCCTCCCAAATGTTTGGCAGAAATTGTCCATAGAAAGAGGTCATAGGCTAGCACAGCATTGCAAACAGAACCATTTTTAACCCACACAAACATTTATCGTGTTGCATTTGGCCAAAGCCTGTATTCTAAAGTATCCCACCTGCTTGTATTCTAGATAAGATATGGGCCTGCGTACTCAAGAAAATGGTGGTGCATTTAGTGTTGCACGAGTATAGTGTAGTATAGGCTAAATCTGTGGGAGCACAATAACAGTGGAAAGAATTTGTGTTTGCTTGCATGGCTAAAAGGGTCTTCACTTGTTAAGACTGTGTAATATACACAGCATACTCTGCAACAAGAAGTAAATGTATAAAGATAGCTACTGTAATTGTAGCTAAAGATAGATATAATTAACACTATTGTCATTATTATGATTATGATAGTATTGTCTTTACATTGTATATACTAGCGTATTTTTATTTCTTAGCAACATGATTAGCAAGACTGTCATAATTATATAGGGGTAAATACATCTAGACAATGAAATTCAATCTACATTTTTTATTTTGAAATTGATTAAGACATTTGGTTAAAATACACCAAATACATAATATTTTGACTATTTAGTACTTCTGTTGTAGTAGAATATCACATCACTGGATTAATCTACAGTAGACTGATTATTCAGAGTACATTGTGATAACCTTCTATATACATAGCTCAATTGTCTCAAGTGTCATTCAATATAAGTAACTTTAAATGTAAATGGTTGACTGTTTTCACTAAAAGTGGAAGAACCAAATCAAACTTTAACACTAAGATGAAATAGCCTATCATATACAGACTAAAATACCCTGCTATCTACTGTCTGGCAGAGATTAACTAATTAATGGTAATTGATTTAACATGGGGGGGATGTCTGCTAGCGTTTGAGCATTTAAATAGCCAGCGCTAGATACCAGGGGCTTTTAGGGCAGTTAGCATGTCGGTGCAGTTAAGACAGTGTCCTACAACACCAATTGCAGATGTCACACAGTTATTCTCTTATTCTATTCTCAGTTAGTCTCAATTAAAAATAATGTTGGATGAAACTGCATGTAGACTATATACAATTCAGTCAAACGAAAATGTGCACACAATAGCAGAACAGATATCCACAAAACAAATGTAATGTTTCCAGTAAATTACATTTTACAGCTAATGTTATATACACATTAACGTATAGTAGAACTATAATAAAACAGTGAAAGCAACCCATGTAAAAGAATGAAAATGACTTAATGGCAGCCATATAGCTACTGTAGCTGTTTGTTTTATTAGCAGGCCATGAATTAGATTAATAGGGTTCAGGTGCGCCATGTTGTCTCATCAGGCAGCACGCCAACCAGCGTTTGACTCTCGCTTGCCATACTGCTGCAGTTTGCTCCCAAACCTCTGACTCTAACCAGATGATGGCTTGTTTAAATGCAACGCAGGGCAGATCCAGATAAACCCACTGACTTTAGTGTCTTAGTGTAGGTGCGTGGCACCACATATACCAAAAGGTAAAGCAGTTCTCATGGCTTAAAGCGTTCTTTGAGATCACTTTTGACCTGTGAGTAAGAGTCAGAGACTCGTCAATGGGTTTAATGAGACCTTGTGTTGCAATGTGAGCTATCATTCTCCCATGAAGGCAAGCCAGTTGATTAAGCCTCCTGAGTAGGTGTCTGAGCTCTGTAACATTAGATGCCAAATATACGTAGATACATATATGGATTCAATATGGAGGTTGCGTGCGTGCGCGCGTGCATGTTGGGGGGGAAGCTGTTGCACTAGGATAAACATTCATAGTTCCAAGTTCATTCTTTGCAGCAGGATTACCAACAATGTGCAATGCGGTCAAAGCTCAGACAGAATTATGACAGTTTTGTTGATGTGGTGTGTTTTTCTTGGCCTTTGCTTGAAATAGAGTTTTTCATATCAGGTGGAAAGCAGACGAATTGGCCCTTACCTTCAAGCCTGCTAATGAATTTGCCTTTTGGTGGGTCCTCCATCCATCCATCCTCATCCGCTTATCTGAAGTCGGGCCCTATTACTTCTTAAAATCTTCTTTAAATCAGTCGTATATGTGTCTTAACTTCTACTGTTTTTATTTGAGTCTATACCCTGAGTATTGTACTGTATTTATCTTGTTCCTGGAAACACTGTAACAAACTGTTTATATGCAAGTATTACTATCTATAACTGCATGATATTGTACAGTAATATGTAACTGTGTATTGTACTGTAGGCTACTTGATAATTGTTTCCTTGTTTTGTTTGCTGATATGGACCTAAGGGTCTGAAATAAAGTGGAATAAAATGTAATTGAAATAAAGACATACATTTTTTTCCTGATTTAGGATTTACAGTAGTACTTGTGTGTGGTTTTACATTAACAGTAGACTATTTTAAAGATTTCAGATCCATCTGTTGTTTGCAGACTGCTGCCCTAATAATGTTAACTTAAACAAAAGCAAATGTTTAAAACTATGAATAATTGACGACTTCTCTGAGCATGCAGTCATCGAAATACCCAAGACGCGTCTATATATTTGTAATATTAAAATTAGAGGGAGAAGGCTATAGCAAATGGAGCGTACCCATGTGGCTTGGATAACTTACATTACCAAAAAGAAAGAAGGAACGAATACTCCATCCTAATCCCAGGACAGAATTATTTGATCATGCGTAATAAGTCCAGCCACAAATGCTATAAAAGCTTAAAACCCGGATCGGTTGGATGTGGTACAAAGGCAGTTGAAACACGAGTGATAAATTATTCACATCAAACTTGTAACCCCCACCACCAACACACACACGCGCACACACACACCTCCTCTCATTTGTTTCCTTCCACAATCACTGTTTTGCTCAAACACACTTTCAACTCCTCCTCTATAACTGGAATCACTGGGAATGTTCCAGAACATGCATATGCATGCTGTACCTTCGTATTTGTCAAAGTTCATGTGCTATTTTCACTGTATACATAACACTGAATGAAGTGGTTTGTCATAGCGAACACAATTATGTTCTCCATGTAGCCACGTACATGTCTGTCTGTAATGCTGCATCTATCACAGCTACAGTTACTTATGCCTTTAACTTTGGTCTACACTAACATTTCTTCATTAAGACATCAAACAGGTTTTTTGACAAAGTTCTTATGTGCTTAGTGGTTGATGTTCACAGTGTAACAGCTATTGGCAGCAGCTGTTATATGGATATGTTATATTATAACTCTTTTCCCTTTGTTGATGCTTTGGCTGCATGATGTATGCTAGTACTGTAATTGCTTAGAAGGGTTATTTTAATGTACAGTAGGATACTGTAAAGTTCAGTATCTTACTTAGACTACTGGGGGTACTGTTTGAGTACCATTGCAACATTACCATTAATCAGTAACTTGTACTCTGAAATACAACTGAACTGTGACGTATAATACAGTAAGAGAACCCTAGTTTGATCATGAAACATGTAGAGCACAGTACTTACTTAAGTGCATTACCTTTTATCGATCATCCGCTGTGGTCGCATGCTCTGATATTGAATGTTGCTGATAAAGCCACTCTATATATGTACTATATATTTTGTCTGGAGTAGTTCACTGAGGCTAAACCAGCCATGCTGAAGGCTTCTCAGTGATTTAGACATGCAGTGTTTTGTTCAGGGTTTTGCTCGGGATCAAGCAGACTTGATTAAGGGGATTGGAGAGGATTTGTGGATTACCAGTCAAACACTTGTGTGTAAACAGTCGAATGTCACAGGTTGTTTATAGCATCATGACAGAGTCGGTTCACTACGCAGAGTGGATTAAGCGAAAAGGCATCAGCACAATGCTATCAAAAAGTACTTTTCTAAAATACAGGTTTTGCATTGATGCGTTCTGTGACCTTTTGTCCCTGGGTGTGCGGAGGTGTAATCATTTTACTTAATCACCGGCTTACTGTAGCCTATACATGTATCTCACCAAGCATTTTTCTCGAAAAGACAGACTTGTGAATCATTCAAATGTATGTTTTCTAATTAATTCAAACTGCTCCTGTGGATTCTGTAAATGTGATTAATGTGTGGATTTATGCCAAAGCACTAGTGCAAATCTAGCCAGCCAATTCCAAATTTAATGCTGCCAAATGTTGTTCTCTATTTCCTGTTTTGTAGGAAGGCAAAATTTGAAATACTGGAAAGCTGTGAACATCTGGTGGTGATAAACAATCAAAGATCTGATGGATGAGAGTATACTCAAATTCATTAAAATGTTTCCTTTTCTACAGACAGTACACAATTGTTTATGGAAAATACCATTTGATATGTGCTTTTGACATAAACCCAGTAAAAGGTAAAAAAAAGTATTTGTAAACTCCTGATTTTTGAACACAATTTATGCAGACATTTGTAATGAAATATGGACTGTATTTGATTAATCCTAATGTATTGTTTATTTTGGTTGTTTTTTTCTCCCAAACTTTATTTACTTGACCATAGGCTTTTTAACTCACATCTATGATGTTGGTCAAAGTCTTGTAAACCATCCATTTTGACATTTCAAAGTATGTTTCTTGAGAAACAATTTAATCCAGTGGATTTGCAATTCAGTTCACTGAATATTTCATTGTGATTGTGTAGTAAGGACACTGATGGTTAATGCTTTTACTAAAGCTAATTTTATATTTATTTGTATTAATAAAACAAAACATGTTGCGGATGAAACTGCAGTGGTATCTCTGACCTGGCTTCACCATGGCACCCATGTTCCTAAGAGTAAATATAGCATTCATCTTGGACAAATGGGAGCAGATACACTTCCAGTATTATGGCAGGTAAATCAATCACACTATATGCACTTTGTTTTATTCTAGCCTCATGGAGCTAGATGGAAGTTAGCCAGCCGTCTCCCCTTTGAGTCAAATACTAATGTACTGTCTTTAGTTTAAGCCTTGCTCACAGCCATTCATTCTCAATCCCCTAATGTGCTCAACTATGTTCAGTGAAGGATGGCTTGACAATCCTCTCCTGCATTGATACTTTGCAGATTTCTGATTTGGCTCTATTGAATGTTTAAAACCCATGGCAAACACACGTTTTTTTAAGGCACAGGGAAAATTGGAATATTATACAAGCAGGGTCATGTAATGCAACTTTGCTGTTTGTGTTCTTTTGACTTTCAGATGACCTTGAAATAGTTTGCTCCACTGTAATTGTAATATTTTAGTTGTTACATGCCAATGGCTATAAAAAGTTACTTCAAAATGAAGTTGCCATTCAGCTATAATTTCCATTTTCATAGCTTGTCCTGTCACAGGTCAATGATAATCCTGTCTCCTAGCAACCATTTCTGATTGTCATCATGAGTCAATACTGTAAAGTAAGGTACTTTAACTGGTTGCTACAGTATATGCTGTAACACATCTTTGCAAAAATTCAACCAGAATCACTGGTGTGAACGCTATAAGGTAACATATGCATCAATGAAGTTGTATCAATATTATTAGTTTTTTATTACATAAGGCTGTTTTGTTTGAATTTAAAACACTCTTATACATTCAACAATTTATTATTATTAATATAGGCTATATACTATATATAAAGGCTGTTCTGGTGTTTAAAGAGGCTCTTTTCTTTTTCAAATTGCATTTTCAATTGAAAGAAGTTAAAATAATGAATTAGCATGTGACCAGTGTTTCAAACCTCATGAATGCAAGGGCTTTAAATCAGGGTTCCCCAACCCTGGTCCTCGGGGACCGGTGCCCTGCATGTTTTAGATGTTGCCTTGCTCCAACACAGCTG